>JACTOM010000927.1:3363873-3424365 GCA_015832385.1 Elymnias hypermnestra | reverse complement strand
TCACATGTTCCATCTTTTGTAAATTTAGATCCCAAGTATACAAATTCTTTCACCTCTTCCACTTGTTCCCCATCTATCAAAATATTGCCATTCATCATAGATTCATCTCTTTCAAAAAGCATAACTTTCGTTTTGTTTACATTCACTTTCATTCCTTTCCCTGTCAAAGCTTTATTCATAATATTTACCATCTCCTGTAGCCCATTAGCGGATGACGCAAATATTACTTGATCATCAGCGTAGAGTAAACATTTGAAGAAAAATTCATTCATTCTTATCCCATACATACTTTCTTTTAAATCTGTCAAACATTTATCCATGAATAGGTTGAACAGCCATGGTGACGCAACTCATCCCTGTCGAACACCTCTTTCGACAGGAAACCACTCTGTGTACGCCCCGTTTATTCTGACATAAGCACTAGAACCCTCATAGAAAGACTTCAATGCTTGAATCCATACGTAAATAACGTTGACCACAGCTCATTCCTCACTGCCCGATCATAGGCCTTTTCTAAATCTACGAAAGCGTAATAAACTTTTTGGTGAATACAATTTCCTAAATCAGGGCTCAAACCCAGGAAATCTGCTAGCAAAGCGAGTACTCACTCCACTGCGCCAGTAATACAGTCCAATCTATTAAGTCCTATGAAATTTTAATAAAGATTGTATAATGTGGGTTAGATCTACTTTGCATAAACATTGTAGTTATTTGTAAAATAAGAGGAAAACTTTTTCATTTAACGCTTCAATGAACATTGGTAAAAGTTACAACGGTATCTAAATTTCTACATTGTTATCACAAGCTCCGATAGCCGTGATCGTCTAGTGGTTAGGACCCTACGTTGTGGCCGTAGTAACCCAGGTTCGAATCCTGGTCACGGCAGCGAAAAGCTGACGCGGCGGAGTTTAACTTTTAGTAATTTTTACTTATCTACTAAGAGATATTTGCCTCCGCTTAATATTTTAAATAGCATCATAAACTATTTTAATCGCTCTTATTAAGTGTGAAACAATATAAATCCTAGAATACGTAATATTTCCATACTTTCAGAAGTGATAATTCTTATGAAATGGAAGGGAAAAAGTTTCGTTACGCATATTAAAATAAAGTAATATTAATACATTTAATACAACGTCAGCCAAAGTTGCGAATTTAAACGGAATTTTTCAATAAAAGTCAATAAACAAAACCAAAATAAGCTCTATAGACTTACTCGTCCATGAATCTACCACCGGTTCGGAATGTCAATATCTACTAAGAACCATCTGGAAAGAAAGTCAATAGTTGCTCTTCTGAATAAATTGAGATAAATATCACCCATTGAAATACAATGACATCATCAATGTCGCTTAACATTAATATTATATAATACTCCATAAACACTACTAGTTTTAAGTCATATTAATGATATTTTTTTAAATAGTTAACAGTTTCATATCCGTTATTCACTTCTGAAAGAGAACTAATGTAAAACATTTTGATATACGAAGATATGAATTATCAGAACTCGAGTTTGGATTTAGATAAGATGCCCATTTATAATGTAAATACTCGTATAGACTACTTTAATTAACTCTTACATTTCAAGAATATCTTTTCAACTTATTATAAATGAATTAAAAAAGAATGCAGAGTTTCTGAGACGAGTCGATTAAAACCGCAAGCTATTGCAGACCATCAAAATCAGGAAAGTTGCCTACTTTGGTCATGTTTTCAAAGACGAGAGGTTATGAATTACTGCAGCTGATACTGATGGGCACTATTGCCAGAAATGCGGTGTAGGCCGCCACAAGAAATCGTTCACCTTGCCCGAGATCAAGACATATTCTCACAGCTGATATCAAACCTCCAGTAATTGGAGAGGCAAGAAAAGAAGACGAAGGTATTATAAATATGTCGGAGAATATGAGAGAAGGAACAGCATAAAGCATAGGGGCGTAATTTAATTTCTTATGCAATCAAACACTTTATTAATTAACTCGGATTATAATATTTAATCATTTAATGTTCCCGATATTAATTTATACAAACTCATTAACAATAACAGCTAGGAACCGACCTTCACCTTTAAAAATCGACCGCACCGGTGGGCCGTCACCCGAAAATTACTGCGCTGGACTGCCACCTATTGACTCTGCCCCACGCCGATAGACAGATAGCGCCAGCGTTCCACAGACTATTGTAATCCGACTAATATATATCTTTTTTACTAAAGAAAGCAATACTCCAGGATCAGGCTTTGAAGCTACTTAATATATATTAAATAATATAATTAATGATAACCTGAATCTGTAGATATTATTATAATTAGGTTAGAACTCATAAAAAACGTTCGTCAAGCTGTTTGTTACCATCTACTTACAATACATGACACAATTTCAGAAGTTATAGCTACTCATTCACTCTCAAGTACCCATTGACTTGGATTAATTGCCCTTAAGCGTTTTTCGTTTACGATCGACCTATAAATATTGTTCCCACATAAAATCATAACGGACGTGTTTGGCGTTACAAAGATGCACGCAATTTTTAACGAAACCATTCAATTTTTACTCTTTGATCTTTATTATGCGAAAACAGTATGAAAAACGAATAGCTTTCTTAACTTAAGCTTTTAAGTCGTATTATTATTTAAATATGTTGAACAACTTCGCATCTCTCTTGAAAGTGAAAACGTCTTGTAAGGGGGCTTCCCTCTCCGCCGCACACGATGTGTTACAGTCCTTACTTAGCGGAAATAAATTCTTTGATCCTTTAGCTATTCAATAGTGTAGTTGAATTTTAGATGAAGGTGACAGATATGTTGCAACAACACCAATCTGTATCCTCCGATTCTATTGACATTAGTTTTATTTATTACCTCCCTATAGATGCGATTTTAATGACGTATTCAAGTCAGAAAAGATGCAAGCAATATATATTAGGCAGTAAATCGAAATTTAGCTACTTGACACACAAAAGACAAGTCCATGGAGTCTGATGCTATAAAAGAAATCTGATAAGCCCTCTTTCACAGTATTATGGGCCATAACTTTTTATAGTATCAAGTGTACATAATAACGATAACAACACTTGAAGCTTTATTATTGTAGAAGACGTAGGGAAAGTCGTATAAATTTTATATATTGAAATATATACCATCACATTATCAATAATGCCTGCGACTGCGCTTTTAGGGAAGAACGCCATTTTTCTGCTGCTGCTGGACATAGGTCTCACGTAATGATGTCCACACGTCCCGATCTTGCGCCACCTGACTCCAGCAGCTACCGGGACCTTGTGGGGGTCTGCCTGGTGTGCAAGGGGGAAACTCCATGTGCGTTTCTCCAAACGCCAACCTCACCTGCACGCGGTGCACCCTGTTCCTACTGACGAGGCTCTGACGACTGACAAATGGCGGTATAGCCATTCTTTATTGCTGACCTAAATGCCACACACCCATAACAGGCAGCAACGTTATCGGAGCGAGAAAGTCATAACTGCGATCACCAACCCGCCTGCCACGCGTGGTGATTATTTGCAAATCCACAATGTGACTAAAACTTTCGGCGTATATAACAATACATTTCCTAAAATCCTCACTTAGCTTACATAGCTAGATAGATTTGAATAATATATATAGGTGACTCTGTATTATATAGGTATAATATTCATATACAAATAGTAGTAAATCTCGGAAATAGACATTAAATTAGACCAGACTATAATCTAAATTGAAAAGTAACACACAACAATACAGATGCATCCAATTTTAATATTTTCTAGATGAAACTGTTGGATTCAATGCTTTCAAATATGATATTTGTAAAGATAGTACAGTTTTATATATAAAGTAAGTGAAGGAATCCTTTTACGACCCACAGCTGGGCACAAGAAAGAGGGGTTTTATAAAGATTATAACGCTCTTCCACACACTGATGGCAGGATAGATATATCTCAGAATTACTTTCAGAATATGCAGGTTTTCTGCATACTCCCTCATTGTTCTAGTGGTTAGCATGTTCAACTACAGACATGAGGTCCTGGGTTTGAGTTCCGGGTCGGGCCAACTTCAAATCGATATTGAGTTTTCTATTAAGATTTTCTTAATGTTTGCCCGAAGTTGGGAAAAATTTGGCGGTGAGATCTACCCCCGTGCCTCGGAGAGCACGTGAAGCCGTCGGTCAAGAGAGTATACTTGTGTACTATGCCTGCCAATCCGCAGTGGAGCAGCATGGCGAGCCTTTGCTCTATACACATTCTCTCTTATGATTGAGGAGGCCTGTTCCCAGCAGTGGGACGGTAATTGGCTGCTACTTACCTTTTTACTGACGACATTTTCCTTCACTGAAAAGCATAATGCAATTAAGTACATCAGTTGGCATAAACAACTTAATAACCGCCGAGATTACGAACCCGTTACTATTAATAAGAATCAAAATGTCTATCCTTGAAATGATTATGAGTCCCTCAGTGTTCTCTCTGCTTTAATAACTATAACCTCAAAACATTAAAAATAGAACAAAATTATATTAAAGAGACCAGAGCATCAAAAAGTGTGATATAAAACGCAGATCAACGACTGAAGTAAAACGTGTATCTCTCTTTTCTGTTTTCTCTTACTTATAACTCCCATTCTACTTTTATTGGCCTAGTCCGATTACATATTGTGTAATGTAAGAGAGAGAGAGAGAGAGAGAGAGAGAATACAATTTATTGTACACCATAAATAGTACTTACAATATATACCATAACTTAATCATAGTGTACAAAAGGGCGGCCTTATCGCTAAGTAGCGATTTCTGCCAGGCAACCTTAGGGTTAGACAAAATTTATTACGGAAATGGGTAGGTGGTGTAGTTTATAGATACATATAAAACATACATGAGTACATAAACAGATACATACAAAAATACATACTAATAAATATATATTTACATACGAACCCAGAAATACATATTATAATAAACTAATATATATCATTATATAAATATATAATTATGTAAGTTTTACTTCAAAAATATATCACTGAAATATTAAGTAACAAATCGTATTGTTTTATTCTATTAAAGGTAATTTATAATGAAATTATCTGGGTTTAAAAATCTCTGAAACAAATGGTTGATGTCGCAAACAAAAGGCAGTTGAATATTGCAGTTTCAGCATTATGTTGGAAACATTTAAACCTTCGAATCACTGTAATATAATACTTAAGACCCGCTTTGTGTTATGAATAATGGTTTTCAAATGCCTCGCACAAAAGAGCTTCGAGAGCTTTGGGCATTAGTTGTGAAGTAATCCTTTGTGTTAAGATGCATCTGTACAAGCTTTTGTACGTGTATGTTTGACCTTTGTGGCTGAAATGATTTAGATATCATCTTTGTGCTCGTTTTCCATTATATTTTTCATTTTTTATAAGCAAAGCAATTTTCTACTGTTGTACGATCGAAGCTTAATCACTTAGATACCTTTTTTAATTGTATAGTTACACTATAAGGCTATTCATAATAAAAAATCCAAAAGAAAAAAAAAATTGAATATATTTCAACTATAATTGTTAAATAGACATTCAATTTCATTTACCTATCTATTATGTACATTTTTTTATTACTGACAGATTAGCGCTTGACTGTGATCTCACCTGATGGTAAGTGATGATACAGTCTAAGATGGAAGCGCGCTAATTTGGGTAAGAGGCGATATACCCCNAGATGGAAGCGCGCTAATCTGTTAAGAGGCGATATACCCCTTCAGGTTTCTACACAGCATCGTACTGGAACACAAATCTCTTTGTTTGGGGCTACGGCCGAAGCCTCCCACCAGTTCAGACTCAGATAAATTAGAAAATACAATTTTCTCAATTCGTCCTACCGGGGATCGAACCCGGGACCTCCGCTAGTAAAGCAAATACTCGCACCACTGCGCCGCGCCAACGAGGTTGTCAAAAAGGTTTATAAAATAAAACAACTTAAATTAGATTGAGACACAGGCCACCTCACTCCGAGGAGCGAGGGTTTTTAGAGCATAGACCCACCACGCTGCTCCACTGCAGATTGGCAGGCATAGTACACAAGTGCACTCTCTATTCCTTTACTCTTATAGTCCGATGTGACGGGAATTCGACAAGACCGGAGAGAGATCAGGCGCAGGACCGACGGTTTAACGTGGTCTCCGAGACACGGGGGTAGATCACGCCTCCAACTTCCCAACTTAATATTGATTTTTTAATTGACCCGACCAGGAACTAGAACTCAGGACCACATGTCTGTAGTCGAACCCGATAACCACTAGACCAATGAGGCAGTACAAATTAGATTATATTTGTATTGCAAAGCGCGTACGGCAATGAATAATAAAAAAAAGCAATTTGAATTTAAAACAGCTTTCTTTCAAGTCATAGATATTTCACAATATTTTAACATAATAAATTTAAATGTGTAAAATGTGTTGGTAAGCGCATAACTCGTCAACGCCTGGGTCAATTTTGCTAAATTTGTTTTAAATGTTTGTCGTAAGTCCAAGCTTAGCTTTTACGGCGAGAAAAGTTTGAATAATTGCGGGGAAACCCCTTAAAACAGCTCTTTTCCGTTTCCTATGCAAACGTTTTTTAACTTAGATGTAGAGTCAATCTAGCCTTTATTGCTATTCAATAAAGTTCATAATAAATTACAAGTACTCACTGTTGGCTAAGCAATGTAGGTGTTTTCCTAACAACAATGAGGCAATTTGCACTTTATTGCCGCTGCACAAAGTTCAAAATCAATTGAATAGTCACAAAAATGTAAAAGCTATAGATATTTAGTACTGCTGTAATTTAATTTCGAAAATCATTCGTAAAACTGAAATCTGCCACATTCCAAATCTTTTTGACAGAACGAAGTCTGTCGGGTTAGCTAGTTAACTATATATTATTACAATTGCGAGAGATTATTCCCTAATGATATTCAAATAATACAAACAATTATCATTTAATCCGATTATAATGATTGTTATTGCTGTATCATGATCGCTTGAACGCAGTGTTTTCATAAAATATGATAAGATTTATCACTGCTTACATTATGAAGCGTATTAGCAGTCATGTGACCTTCTACATCCAAATTCAAGTATCTTATACCGCACGGAGGGCATAGTTGGCGCAATGCTCACCAGCTAAAGGAAATGGAAGGCAGTTGCCTTCTTCTGTGAGGCTATTATTTCGCTAAAAGAGGCTAATAAGAGGCATAAGGATAACGATAGCCTCTCATTAGCCTCCTCCTACAGGATGCTTCCATTTTCCAGGGACTACAGGTTCACTACCGCTTTTAAGGCTTCTTTCCCTTTAAGCCAGGGCAGATTGCCCCAACCGAGCCTCTGGTGCTCTTAATATTATCTTAGACTATGTTATTTCGTGGGCCTATAGTATTTGTACCAGATGAATAAATATCATTTTATTTTTTTCAAAATATTCTTTATTCNGAAAACTTGAACTAGATATACTCGTATATCTTTATGGAGAGTGTAGTCTTAAATTAGAAGTAGTATCACTATATGAAATAGAAACTTTTTTATTAGTTAGTTTAGCCGCTTTTTTAAATTTTTTATTAATGAATTCCGGCAGTATTGATCTCCTTGGTGTAAAATTATCTTCTACACCTAACTTCCAGCAATACATCGATTACAAAGCACAAACTGCAGCTAAAAAGCTTGGTGTTCTTAATAAGGTTAAAAATTACTTCACGCCGAAATAGCTTTCGATTCTATAACAAGCTTAATTTCAAATATGTATGGCTTACTGTAGCCACCTTTGGTACGGCTCAGCAAAGTACCAGCTGGATGCGGTGGATCGCCAGGCCAGGAGACTCATAAGCGACATAAATCTCGATCGGAGAATTGCAAATCTGCAGCATCGACGTAACGTTCCCTGTCTGTCGGTATTCTACAGAATTTATTTTGGAAAGCGTGTGCAGGATCTGTACCGTCTTGTTCCTTTGTCGCCTTTTTACTTTCAATCATCAAAACAGAAACTATTGGCATCGGTACCTGGTGGACATCCCACGGATCCGCACCGAGCGTTTTAATCAATCGTTTCTGAACTGTACCGCAAAGGAGTGGAATGCTTTACCGGCTGCAGTGTCTCCTGACTACTACAAAAGCAGAGTGAATAGATATCTATAAGCAAGAGAGATTAAGCAAATAAAAAAGTACCATTGATGTATAAAAATAAATTAACTGTATATTGGAGAGCTTTCACAAGCAAAGTTTATTTTAAAAGATACCATTATTGATAATGAATATTGAAACAAAACACCGATAGTGGAGTACGGCAGTCATTAAAACAAGGCTTCCGCAAATTGATAGAGCCGTCTGTTGTTTGTTGCAGATTTTATACAGTTAGCAAAACGTTAATTGCGAAACGACTGTATCGAGTAAAGGAAATGCAACAGCCGTTAATTTAATGTAATCGTTGTTTATACAACGAAGTGGACTCACCATTTATTGAAACAATGTTTTTCTTATAACAAATTTATTTATTCCATAAAAATAGTTTAATTGAGCTATCACGTGATGATCTGAAACCGTATCATCGGATAATTAATCGTGTTAGCATTATATAGAAATTACTTAATGAATATCCACAAAATTAGCCTATATTGTATATTCACCAATATTTGAACACTATTTTGTTAACATTCTTATTACTGCATTATTCAATGAATATGCGAAATGTCTTAAGTAATCAGCATAAAACCTAACTTTTACAACTAACTTTTTATATAATTTTGTGTGTAAGGTTCTCTAGATCTTAAAATTATAGTATCAGCATAAAAAACAAACAAAGTTTAGCCTTCAATTGTATTTAATACAGCTATCATATTAAACAGGAAGACGGAAAAGTAAATAATAGAAATAATCTAAACACATGAATAGTAATTATGAAATTTACGACTTTTAGAGTCGCTCACTAATTTGCAGGTTAAGTAATACTATTCTCTGATTCTTTATTAATATATTACATACTTTGAATGACTTAAAACATAATACAAACTACGAACTGTCACTAGGCGAATATTACTCCAATCTGCTGTGCTACCTTTCTTATACCAAACGCCCTACTCAAAAATAATAAATTCACCAATCACAGTCGTCGTGAAAACGATGACTAAACAGAAGTGTTGATTAATTTTGAGAATTTCCGGAACAGCGTTAAACCGGATGTAGTGCATGTAAACGTTTCACTGATATAATTACAAAGACCTCAGCATAATAGACAAATATACTTATTTAATAGCAATCCACAAATAAAATAATTGCGATTATTATAAAGTAATTGCAATTGCTAGTTGTTATATATTAATCTAATAATTATTATGCCAAAAGCTTGTGAACGTACCATCAAATACTACTGAATTACAAAATTGAGGTAAACATTTAAAATTAATACTAAATCAATATCGCAAAATTGGCCGCTACATTTGATAAGCACTACTGTAACTGGGCCACTAAACTTAATTAATTATAAACAACAACATTACTGTTACAACAATGTTATGGAAATATATTCCAACCGCCTGTTAAATTGTGATTAAAGATAAACAAAACACTCCAGGGGATGGGATATGTCTCTATCCTAAAGTAAATAAGCAAACATTTATATCTCCTTAAGATACACGAGATTTTGCAGGGATTGTCACAAAATCTGAGCAAGTTCGGTAATCTTCAGAAAACTATCCCAATCTATTAGACCTCAAACATTGTTTAAGTAGTTTTTAAACTAAAGACACAATAGTCCGGCTTAAGAAAGATTAATATATGTACAACAAGCTGAACCCGCGACTTAATCTGTGTTGAATGTTTTTTTTATTGGTTTGAATCGGTATCATTTTCATTAATTTAGGCAAATTGCTTTACAAATAAAACACATACGTATAAATACTTCAATGAGTTATTTGCTGTGTATTATTGCTGTGTAAAACTGCCTCATTGTTCTAGTGGTTAGCATGTTCGACTACAGACATGAGGTCCTGGGTTCGATCCCAGGTCGGGCCAATTCGAAATCTATATTAAGTTTTCTATTAAGATTTTCTCAATATTTTCCCGAAGTTGGGAAGTTGGCGGTGTGATCCACCCCCGTGCCTCGGAGAGCACGTTAAGCCGTCGGTCCTACGCCAGATCTCTCTCCGGTCGTGTCGGATTTCTGTCACACCGGACTATGAGAGTGAAGGAATAGAGAGTGCACTTGTGTACGATGCCTGCCAATCCGCAGTGGAGCAGCGTGGTAGTTCTATGCTCTAAAAACCCTCTCTCATATGAGGGAGGAGGCTTACTTACTTTACTGCATAGAGCTATACCTTATTCAGGCTTTAGATTATCACTGTACCATATTTCAATCAATTTTGTAAAATCCGTTCTTAGCTGACCTCTACTCAGCAAAAGGAATATTCCTACCAAATTTTAAGTGTCTACGCGTTATGTGATGAGTCAACAGTTAACACCCCCGCAACCCCCCTTGCGGGTGGAATTTCGTAAAATCCGTTGTTAGCTGCCCTCTACTCTTCAAATGAAATATTCCTACCAAATTTCGAGTCTCTACTCCATGTAGTTCCAGAGATATCGTGAAGCGTCAATAGGTACCTGGATATCTTTTTTATATATATAGATTTGTCCTTAACTATGAATGGTAAAGCATAAGACATATTTTCGTATATAACGGTTCTTCTGCATTTGCTGTTAGAAAAGTTAGACACATTGATGATGAAACTGCCAAAATGGTGTATTTCGCTTATTTTCATAGCATTATGTCTTACGGCATACTGTTATGGGGTAAAGCGGAAATTGAAACTATATTTATTTTACAAAAAAGAGCAATACGGGCCATCTATCAATTAGGATCTCGTGCTTCTCTAAGAAATAATTTTAAAGGCACATTTATTCTCACGGTACCCTCGCAATATATATTGAATAATATCTTATACATCCGTGATAGTATTCACTTATACAGCAAAAAAAGTGAAATACACAATTTTAATGCAAGAAATAAAAGCAAACTTGTAATCCCATAGTTTAGAGTGAAGAAGGTTCCGAAATCATTTGTCGGGTTGAGCATACGCATTTTTAATAAGATACCGCAGTCAGTTTTAGATTTGCCTCTTCGTAATTTTAAGAAATATGTCAAAAATATTCTTTTACAAAAAGCATATTATAATGTTGAAAATTATTTGAGCGACAAAAATGTTTGGACTTGACGTGTGTGACTACAAAATGGATAATCATTAAGAGAGCCCGTAGAGTTTGGAATAGTTTTTATACCCCAGAATATAATAACCACCAGGTAATGATTTCCCTTATCAAATATAAAAACATTTACACTAATACTTACTACTTAATGTCCTGTATCCCCTATGTGGGTAAGAGGGCGTCCACAGTAACTTTCCATCGCCAACGATCATGAACTTCTTGTTTCATCACACTCCACCTCATACCAATGATTGTCGCCTCAGACTGCAAAAAGCTTTACCAAGTTTAACGTGGACGGCCACGCTTCCTTTTACCTTGAGGATTGCAATCCAAGGCTTTTTTGGGTAAATAACAGAACTTCTTAGCGTGTGACCCATCCATATCCACTTTGGCCGCTTGATCAGTTCTTTGATCGCTATTTCCTGACATTTTTCTAGCAGCTCGTACAAATAACCTTGGGGTAGTAGATTCCGAAGATGTGAGGAAGGCACCGGTTGACACAGACTTGAATGTAGCGCGATATATCCATAATTACCTTCCACATTTTACACCCACACACCAGCTAACAGATGCAGGGCAATTGGCGATTGTTCTGTGTCGTAATACAGAATCGAATCTTTAAGGAGGACACCTGACACAAAACCGAGAAAATCCGTAAGCTCCAAAGTGGCCAATAGATTCTTGAAATTGAAGCAGTAATAAAAAAAACATTTACACGATACATACATTTTTGTATAGAGGCTTGAAATGCCTTCTCAAGATACGAAAGCAAAACTTTTAAGTTTAGACAGTCAGAATCAATTTGTAATATAAACCTGTATTCAAGGCTCTAAATTTAAGGAAAAGACTGCCTCATTGGTCTAGAGTGCCTCATTGGTCTAGTGGTTAGCATGTTCGACTACAGACATGAGGTACTGGGTTCGAGTCCCGGATCGGGCCAATTCAAAAATCGATATTGAGTTTTCTATTAAGATTTTCTCAATATTTGCCTGAAGTTGGGAAGTTGGCGGTGTGATCCACCCCCGTGCCTCGGAGAGCACGTTAAGCCGTCGGTCCTGCGCCTGATCTCTCTCCGATCGTCACGGATTCCCGTCACATCGAATAGAGGAGAAGGAATAGAGAGTGCACTTGTGTACTATGCCTGTCAATCCGCAGTGGAGCAGCGTGGTGGTTCTATGCTCTAAAAACCCTCGCTCCTCGGAGTAAGGAGGCCTGTGCCCAGCAGTGGGACGTTAATGGGCTGCGACTTACTTACTTTTTTTTACTGTCCATCATAAGCATTTAAGGCATTAAATAACAATGTTGTCAGGCATTTAAAGACTGTGTCGTGTCTCCATTCAGTCCAGAATGTTTTGGCAGTGTAGAGGCCTTTCTATTATGTACACAGCAATTTGGAGGTAGCTGCATCAACCGCCTTCCCGACCGCATTGCCTCGGGCTAAAAACACACAATACAGCTCCTTTGTTACCTACAATGTGTTAATATTGGACCATTATCAATAAGTCCAGTCCTAACGTATCTTTGAAAGAGAAATACCAAAAAAAACTTATACACATAAATAAAATTGAAGTGACAGCTTATTCAATCAAAATTACATTTTTTATTGTTTTTCTCTAGTTTGTTGAAAGTCATGTAAAAAATGCGAATTTTGACAGCATATAGACAATTTTGCATGGAATAAACCAGGCTACTTTTTAATCGACTTCAAAAAAAGGAGGAGGTTATCAATTCGTCTGTATTTTATTTTTATGTTTGTTACCTCATATCTCCCGACTGGGTAGACCGATCTTGATGATCTTTTTTAATGAAGGGTGGTGTTCGTCATAGGGTCCCATTTTTTTCTATCCAGTTCTGATGATGGCGTCCGTGAGAAAACCGGATAAGTCTTAAATTTGCATTAAGCATGTGCGTAGCAAATGAACGAATAACTCAAAATCACGCCAACCGATTTCGGTTATTCTTTTTTTTATTGGAAAAGATATACTTCAAGGGTTGTTTTGTGATAGTTTGGTTAGGTTCTGGTTATGGAATCCATGACAAAGTGACGGAACTCTTCAAATCTTAGAAGCAAATGAACGATACTCGACAGAATCTTCTATAGGCTATCCAGATATTTCAGTTGCCTACCGTAATTTAGGTATGGTCACGTGCTAGTGAAGATCAATGGATCTCCTCAATGGCTTACAGTAAGGGTGCGCTTTATGGCAGATAATATAAGTGTCTGTAATCAAATAGCAATGCCCATACGTTTGTTGCTGCATTGCAACACGTTTTTAGGTGTACACATATTGAGACAAATTTGTTAGTTTACTTCAGATTCACTAAAAATCAAAAAATAAATAAAAAATTTAACAAAAACAGAACCGCCTTCATAACAAACTTACAAATATATTAATATGCTCTAAAAAGTAAGAAATAATTGCGTATTCTTTAATAGTGTTCTTCGTATGTCCGACATTAGTCCATTTATACAGGTATTGAAAAATTCGTTTCAAGGAGGTAATGAAAGATTTATTTAAATCGTTTCAGTATCTTTTAGCGTGATAAAAATAAAAACAGTATAGTTGTTACAGATTAATCGATAAATCGACTAGTAGCTGGGTTTAACTAATTTTATAATGAAAGTTACGTGGCTCTTCAGTTGAAGATAGTGAAGGCGGATGTTGCAAAGCTACACACACATCATAAATACAATTAACAAATCATAAACTAACTATAGTGTACTTAACCCGGATTTAATAATGGAAATATAGGTTTTACAGATAAAAATCTAACAGTATGGAGACAAGGATTTTATTTAAGAGGCCTCTTCCGATACACTAACATAATGAAAGTGATAATTTGATATTATTTCAATTATAGAAAAACTTTAAAATGATATACACATAGTCAAAATTAGACTTCTTCCATTTATCAAAATTGCAATATAAAAAAGAATTCATTATAAATAAAAACCTTTAAATATCACAAAAATTAAAAAAAAGGGAAGAAAAGAAAAATTATACACACACACACAACAAACTTGGTTGCGTCATTATTTAAGTTTTAGTCTGTTATTTCTTATTTATGTAAATAGACGTATTCTGTTATGGCCTTATTTTAAGCGTAAAATGATATATAAAAAAATTAAAAATTGTACGCTATTTGATCACAAATTGAGAATATAAAAAAATCTAAATCAATGAGTAATTATATTTCACAATTAAATTATTTAACTCCTCGTGTTATCGCTACTTCTTACAGCTTCAATATTCTTTTCATACTATTACTGACCCAATTTTCATAATATATATTTATCACACAACAGATATTAAGCGTATTTACATGGGCTGAAATAATTAAATAAACATATAATTTCATAAATTATTCGCGTGTGTACTATGTTAACAACTTACGTATTTAAAATATATTAGATATTCCTTACGATGCCCGTTTCCACAAATTGCCAACAGCATTTCAATTAGGCATGCATGTACCTATGTTTTCGTTTATATTGTTATTTGAAGGTACACTACAGAAATTTCAAATGAATTTCAAATGAATATATACTTAAACAACATATTTAATACAACGTCATTCAATAAAGAGTAATATTTTGTTTATTTTATTGAAATTTTGAAATACAATCTACAATTGTTTCTTTTATTCAAACTTCTTTAAAGTTTTGTATTGAAACATTGTATCAATATCCAAGAATCGCGATGGAGTTAAATCCGAGTGGATTTAAATCCAAGACGCTGCCTTGGTAGTTTAGAATAAAAGTTTAGAGGAAGGGAAAGGGAAGGAAGATATGTTAGGAAATCTAAAATAACAAATTTTTAATGAAAATGCCACGTGTTTTGCACTGAAATATTTTTATTTTATGTATAATAGTATATTAAATTATTAAATGACGAGTGGCAAATCGAAATGCCACATGCTATTTGTAAATATTAAAACTACCTTACCTTCAAACGAATTAGCATAAAAACGCTTCACATCTTCGTGACACAACTCACGCGTTTCATCCTTAAAAAATTACCCTTATGCTCCTAAAGAGATTTATTTCGAAAAGTGATTTAACAGTTAGTTTTTACTGCGATTAACTGCTAAGGTGTAATTCTTAGGTTTCATTTAAACCACAGGATAGTAGGGAAAATCAAGGAAGTTTTATTTAAATACTTTTGCTAGGTCTGGGTTGGTCTTATGCCGGAATCATCAGGAGTAGGGCACTATAAGGCACACAGTATGGGTAAACTTTCTGACCGTTCAAAATAAATCCTTTTTGCGGAGAGTGCAAAAGATAGTAGCGGTCAGGGGGATACGAGCGTACCGTACCGTGTCTTCGACGGCGGCGACACTCTTGGCGGGTGATCCCCCATGGGAATTGCAAGCGGATGTACTGGCGGCAACTTACCAGAGCAAGATTGCCGTAAGGTCTGGAGGTGACCGTCTCGAAATTGACGAGAAATTCCTTTGAAGGAGGCAATGGAGCGAGTGCGGGAAGCTGCAGCAGATGCTGCTCCCCTTCGGAGGAGAAGGCTGGGCGGCAGAAGGCGTCTTTGCGAACGCCTCTTGTCTCCTCCTTGAACATCCTCAGTGTCAGGGTGTATGCGCAAGGGAGCCTCTGACACTCCCAATTCAGGGTGAGGAGGGTTTCGCTGGGTTTTAGTGGGTATTCTGTACCATGCCGGCGAGTCCCACACTCACTGCCTCGTGGTATGGGTGCGCGAATACATTTCCCAACGGAGGAAAAAAAAAGTGTGGGTTGGTCTGGAGAAGGCTTCGATCCTTGCTAAGTTACCACCCTAACAACAAAGACATGCTGCTGAGTAAAAAAATATGTTCTGGTACGATGTAGTGCTAACCAATAAATTATCTCTTAAGAGATAAGCACTCTAGGATCCAAGACGTCAAGAGTTATCTTGTGCACTGACAAAGAAAGTCTTGTCCGTCAAGTTGTCCGTTTGAACGGCCGGCCGTGGTTTTTAACCGACTTCAAAAAAAAGGAGGTTATCAATTGGTCTGTATTTTTTTTCTGTTTGTTACCTCATATCTTCCGACTGGGTGGACCGATCTTGATGATTTTTTTTATATAAGGTGGTGCTCGTCATAGGGTCCCATTTTTTAAATCCAGTCCTGATGATGGCATCCATGAGAAAACCGGATAAGTCTTAAATTTGCATTTAGCATGTGCGCGGCAAATGGACGAATAACTCAAGATCACGCTAACCGATTTCCATGATTCTTTTTTGTTGGAGATATTATACTTCAAGAGTTGTTTTTTGCTAGTTTGGATAAGTTCTGATGATGGATTCCATGACAAAGTGACGGAACTCTTCAATTCTTAGGAGCAAATTAACGATACTCGGCAGAATCTTCTATAGGCTATCCAGATATTTGGTTTTCCTACCGTAACTTCGGTATGGTCACGTGCTAGTCATAGTTACACGGCTTACAATAAGGGTGCGATTTATGGCAGAATATATAACTGTCTGTAATCAAATGGAAATGACCTTACGTTTGTTGCTGCATTTCAATATTTGAAAGGTGCAGAGCAGAGGTAGCAGAGTCTGGGGGGGAGAAGGGGTACTTTTGCGTGTTAGTGTTGTGCTTGATTACCATATAAAAGGCTGGTGATAGCGGGGTGACAAAATAACCGATCTGTAACGTATGAGATTGCGCGTTCGATCCCGGGTGGGACGATATCATTGTAAATTTCACTTTGTAAAGTTGTTTCATTTAAACGGTGCTGTCTCAAATAAGCAACACGATTTTTAGGTGTACAAATATTCACACAATTTTTTAGTGTACTCCAGATTCACTGAAAATCATTAAATAAATAAAAGTTTTAACAAAAAAGAACCACCTTTAAAACAAACTGTAACATATATATTGAAGTGCTCTAAAAAATTAAAAAATAATATGCATCTATATATAGCTATAGGTTCTAATGGGAGAGGTGCGGGAGCCGCCAAGTGGACACGCGGGACACACCTACTTTTGCTGACGCCGACTCTGAATATAACAATACGAACGGTTCTTTTCTTGTTAAAACTGTTATTTTTTCTAACGCGTAAATTTGTCCACGCTTGGTTAACATAATAGCAGTAGATTGGCCTACCCCCACACAGACGTTTTTGCGTCGATTGCCCTGCGGGTCAAATAACGCTAAAGTGGCTCTTGGGACTTAAATGTTTATGAAAGACTACCAAATGTTATGATTTTTATGTTTGCTAATAGTTAATCTATGCAATACTATCTTTTAATTATTAAAGTAAAACTCTGGAGTGGCGTCATGTTGCGCTAATTTTTGTGATATAGGCTTATATCACAAAAATTAAAACTCACCTCATGGGTTTTCATTGTTATTCACATCACTTACTTAATCAAAAAAACACATATGATCACTAATAAACGCTCAGTTTATAAAATACCACAAAAATAATTGACGAACTTCGACGTGCCACACGCACCATTAGTAACGGTCACTTTGTAACTGATTTATTTGTTTTTTCTATTGTCTGGTCTTATCTCTACGCATATTATGTTACGGCAGTTACTAAGAAGCGAAATAGATAATACAAATTATGACTTAAATGAAAGAGATGCTTATTTTTGCCCACGTTAAGAGAGTACTATGGTATCATGTCAACCGATAGTTAACACGAGCAAATATACTGGTATTGTCGGAAACCTTTGGATCTTGTACAGTTATTTTCATTTTCGTTTTGATCAGTTTTTAGAGTAATATAATCCTACTTGTTTCTTTAATGTTATTGTGTTTATGTTTTGGAAATACTTTTGCGATGAAAGAATCTCTCCAATCACGAGGGTGGCACTCGTAGATATCAGAATACCCATTAAAACCCAATGGATCTCTCCTCATCTATGAATGAGATCACTAGGGGTTCCCTAACCGCATTCCACTCTAGTGAATCTGTTTATATAAATTGTTATATTACCCAAAAGTGTGTTATACTGTACAAACAGAAGCCGAAAAGAATAACCCCTAAATAATACACAGCATTCAAAACATTTATCTGCAAATATAACAAACAGCAAGGGTTGGAATTCTTAACTTTACCGCCTCGTGATGTAACACGAATAGGTATTAATATTTTAGCCGACCACTACTATGGTAAACTTAGCTATTCTCCTTGCAATCGAAAGATTAATAGCCTACGAAGTGTTCCCGTAATGTTACCCACGTAGTTCCCTATGTCGTGGAATTGAAATCCATTATTAATGACCGATTACTACAGAAATTACTTAATAAACGAGTAGTTCTGGAGAATTAGTAAGTAGTTGTTTTTCGTTTATATCCTTTCATATTATATGACAAAGTCTTTCATCGCATTTGTATGTCAGTCTGTCTCAAAACCTACACAACGGATTTTCATGCAGTTTTGTCCAATAGATAGAGATACAGGGTTTGTTTTAGATCGATTTAATTAATTTTACAATGAAAATAAAATATTTTTTGAAGTGAAACTTCTTTACACGTGATTAGCGTCATGAAGATGTGCAACGTTTTTAGTTAGTAGTTTTAATATTTACAAATAACATGTGGCATTTTATTTTGCCACTCGTCATTTATTAATTTGATATACTATTTTTCATTGCCTGCCTCATTGGTCTAGTGGTTAGCATGTTCGACTACAGACTTCAGGTCCTGGGTTCGAGTCCCGGGTCGGGTCAATTCGAAATCGGTATTGAGTTTTCTATTAAGATTTTCACAATATTTGCCCGAAGTTGGAAAGTTGGCGGTGTGCTCCACCCCGTGCCTCGGAGTGCAAGGTAACCCGTTGGTCCTGCGCCTGATCTCTCTCCGGTCGTGTCGGATTGCCGTCACATCGGTCTATGAGAGTGAAGGAATATAAAGTACACTTGTGCACTATACCTGCCAATCCGCAGTGGGTCTATGCTCAAAAACTATCTTTCATATGAGTGAGGAGGCCTGTGCCCAGCAGTGGGACTGCTACTTACTTTTACTATTTTTCATAAAATTTAAAAAAAAATCATAAATTCTCTTTAATTAATTTCAAATTCATAAACAAAATTTAATTAATAATTTCTGATATTGTCAAAAAACACGCGGCATTTTAATTTGCATTTTTATAAACATTTGATATTTCAATAAATTATTTGTATTCATTTTCGACACTTTTAATGTTTTAATGACAATTAATTTCGTTAAATTCCTACTATAACATCGTTTTTCTCTCCCTCTAAGACTCGGAAATCTAAAGTTTTACGTTTGTATAAATATAAACAAGACTTATTAGTTTGCCAAAGAAGTTTCACTTCTGACATGTATACTTTGTAAGCGCGCACTTTTAATTTTTTTTTAAATATAGTGTCTGCTTTTGTAATATATTAAACAGTGTGTCGTAATATAACATTTTGCGACAAAGAAAACATAAAGGCATATGCTCTACTATGTAGAAGACGAGGCGAGTTTTTAGTATATATATAACAGCTGTACTTGTGATTAAACTCCTCCTCCTAAATATTCAAGAATGGGTTAGAATGACATCCAGTAACTAACAGAGTTCTCCAAATTCCCACGGGATCGAGAACTAAACGGAAAAAGCAATCGAGAACAGAGACTAGATAATCTTGGAACTATGTTCGAGTTTTTATAGTAGACACCACGAATAACCATCATCGCGAACATAAAGTTCTTATGAATTATGGAAACAGTTTGTGCTGCGCATCTTAACTAATGACTCAGACGAATCAATTGTAAGAGATTTCTATTATTTCGCTGGTCCTTATTACGAAAGTCGGATCTACAATAACACAGCATTTCAGAATGGTTTGAAGTTAGTTTCACTGGTAAAAACTTTAAAATTTAATGTCATGTGTACTACGAGACAAGGTTTCACACTTGACGTGATTTAAATGTCAGGCTTTAAAGTTTTTAACAATGAAACTATTTTTTTTAATACAGAAAAGATATTACGATCTCCATGTGAAAGATATTTGCTAATACGAATGTATAATAAATAAAAATGTTAACAAAAAAAGAACCGCCTTCAAGACAGACTTACAAATATATTAATATGCTCTAAAAGGTAAGAAATATTTGCGTATTTTTTTATAGTGTTCTTCGTATACTTATATTCGGAGTCGGTGTCAGCCAAGGCAGGTATCCCGCAGGTCTCCTTGGCAGCTCCCGCGTCTCTCCCACCTATAGCTATATATGTAGTTACAACCTACAGCTATATATGAAGGTACCATTTTTTTTCTCGCTGGGAAATGCTTTTATGCACTGACTCCGACCGTGTGTCAGGAGTGTGGGACTCGACGAACAAGCAGACCTCGCAATACCCACTAAAACCCAGCGGAACCCTCTTCATCCATGAATGAAGCACCAGGGGTTCAACTTTCGCATTCATCCCTGGTGCCCCGAATGAAAATATGAAGGTACCTTGGCTGACACCGACTCCAAAAATAAATTTATATTATAAAACACCTTAGCGGCCAAACAAAAAAGTCTTCTTTGCTTATTCTTTATGTGCTTCTCGAACTAACGAAGGTTGGCAGCCAGTTGTCTATATTTAACTTTGTCCCTCGCGAAGCTAAATAGTTGAGCGGCACTCGCGATCTCTGTCCACTCCCTGATGTTGTGCAACCAAGACCTCCTCTTGAGGCCAATACGCCTCTTGCCAGTCACTTTGCCCATCATTATTAGTTGTACGAGTCCGTACCTGTCATATCTCAGAACATGCCCACGCAACCTTCTTCTTTTTGACGGTCTTTCAAAGTTCCCGCTGACAATCCATTCGTCGCAAGACCTCTTCGTTGGCAACTTTATGGGTCCATTGGAAACAAAAAGCGCGTGCGTGCAAAGTACACATGTCAGAAGTGAAACTTCTTTGGCAAACTAATTTTTAAGTCTCGTTTATATTTATACGAATCTAAAACTTTAGTTTTTTGAGACTTAGATGCAGGGAAAAAGGAAGATATGTTAAGAATTTAATTGTCATTAAAATATTAAAAGTGTCGATTAATACAAATAATTTATTGAAATATTAAATGACGAATTGTAAATAAAATTGCCACGTGTTTTGTCAATATTAGAAATTATTAATAAAAAATTTTTGAATTTGAAATTTAGAAAAAAGATTTTATGACATGTTTTTTTTATATATATGACGGCGGCAACGACTTTTAATGTTGGTAACAAGATGTGCAGCGAGCTAGCAACAAACATCTACCAACATTCAAACTACCCTCGCAGAAACTAGTTTAAAGGGGTTTGCATTAGGCTGGCGGGCATTCTTACTCGAAGTGCTCCCCGGTGCACACCTTGCACCCATAAAAAATAATTAATAATTTAGTTTAAAGTAATAAATAATCTCTGTGAAAATTGACTGTGGTTGTCTTTATTTAAACGATAACACCAGAACCCGATATATATTTTATAAAAAAAGTATATGAAATTATTAAACGACGAGTGGCAAATTAAAATGCCACATGCTACTTGTAAATATTAAAACTACTAACTAAAAAACGCTGCACAACTTCGCGCGTAAAGAAGTTTCACTTCAAAAAAGTATAAACCAAACCTTGTGTTATATATCTAAATCTTTTTAGTGAACGACTTTATCTATTGGTCAAAAGTATTAATTAAAATTTTATAAAAAAATACGAGTGGCTTATTAAAATGCCACATGTTATTTGTAAATATTAAAACTACCTAACCTTCATTCGAATTAGCATAAAAAAGCGCTGCACATCTTTGTGATGCTTTCTTCTAATCACGCGATTCATCCCTCAATTATACCCTCAAGCGCCTAAAGAAGTTTCACTTCAAAAACCAACCTTTTTTTAATTGAATTCTGACATATTTTTGGACGATTTATTCGAATGTTTATATTTGTCTAAATGGCAACCCTATTCACATGTTTAACCATTAGTTTGTCATGGTTTTACGTCATTATTCGCAGCGTTTCCTCTCCAAAATAAATGTTATTTTCCGAGTAAACAAAATGTAGCGGCCATCAAAGTGATTGCATTCAGCGAGGCAACTAAATAAAACATTAGTGCTCTCAACTTCTGCTACAGTATTTTTGTTCGAAATTTAATTTCCTGTTTATGCTAATACTAAATGTTGTCTGTAAATATATTTCCTATTTTCCACGATACATAGGAAATGGGAATCCATTTGTATAAATACAATTGAAATGTTTGTTAATAATTTCATTCAATTGCGAGTTTGAATAATTTACATCAAATAATACATTGTTTATTGTTACTAATTGTTTTAAACTTAAATTTTCGTGGTTTATTAACATATTGACTATTTGAACGGGTACATATCACGATGGCGATTTTTAATTTTTAATTTTGCCGATATTTCGACCCAGTTGCATGGATCGTGGTCACGACGATACTGCTGTGGTCGGTTGTGTCAAGCTGTCAAGGGCAGAATCTGTCTACCCTACGTCTGATTCTTTTATTTTTCACGGCACCCACATCCATTTGTCGGCATACTACACTCACAACGTCACGTTTTAATTTTGAAAAATTGCGTCGTTTGTTCAATTTGTTTATTGTTAGCGTCACGAAGATATGCAGCGTTTTTTATGCTAATTCCTTTGAAGGTTAGTTAGTTTTAATATTTACAAATAACATGTGCCATTTTAATTTGCCACTCGTCATTTCATAATTTTCAAAAACTTTAATTTCTAAATCATGATTTCAAAAATAAAATTGAATTAATAATTTATAAAAGTGACAAAAAACACGTGGCATTTTCATTTACAACTCTTCATTTGAGATTTCAATAAATTATTTGTATTAATTTTCGACACTTATAATATTTTAATGACAATTGAATTCCTAACATATCTTCCTTTTTCCCTCCCTCTAAGTCTCGGCATCTAAAGTTTTAGATTTCTATAATTATAAACAAGATTTAAAAATTGGTTTGCCAAAGAAGTTTCACTTCTGACATGTGTACTTTGTACGCCGGCACTTTTAATTTTTTTTATGTATTTTTTTGTGCATTGTTGGCAAACGGTGAGTGAAAATTGTTTAAGTAAACCATCTAGCTTCACTAATAATTCAGATATATTAAGAAGGTCAAACAGTGGAGCAGCGTCTGCGGAGGGTCTTTGCTCTAAAAACTCTCTCTCTCTTATGAGTGAGTGACCACTACTTAATTAATTTTTAAGAAAGTCCTATGTATCTGTAAACAATCAATAATTTTGTAGATTTTTAAACTTTCAAGTGAAATAGGTATATTCTCATCTATATATGTGTATATAAGATAAAACCAATTCCTCATTTGCAACAAAATATTGTAGTGTAGACGATCACGAAGAACAGATTTCTTTATATTCTCACAAGAATACCTATCGAAGACGCGAAGTACGAACTTTCGATACAGGTATGAAAATATCTTATTGGTAACTAGCCACAGCCGAAATCTTCTGTCACTCCAAACGCCAGCGAGACCTAGCTAATTTAAAGTAGATTAAACTAAATTCAAATCTCCTTTTCAATTTGTAAAACTCAATTTTCTTATCTTTGATAAACTCCAAGTTGTTTGGTATAACCAATCGTTTAGTATAAAATTTACGATACGATCAAAAGATCGATTTTATTTTATCTTCGCACGCTACCTTCTATATTTATGATGCCAACTTTATTTATTATCAACTAAACGTTTTAATATCGATAAACTTGTATTAATATGATATGTATATAGTATTATTAGTTCTATAATCAAGACATCGAGAGTTCATCACATCATGCCATTAACGTATCGGATTATTGGTTATAAATTATTTACCACATTCAAAACAGGAAACCCCTGGGTCTTCTTCTGTTTCCTCGATCCTGTAAACATATGGAAAACCCCGATTGAGAGTTAACGTAGCGAAGTGAATATATTAGGTCTCTCAAAAGAACGCAACGTATACGAGGGGCCCGGGGGTTATATCAATCGGTAACCTGGCTCTTGTGAATCCAGTCGCTATGGAGCTGCACCCTTACAAAATTCAATTGGTGCAAGAATAAAGCCCATCTTAACGGGCACGTTAAAAAAGCAGAACTTTTTTGAAGGCGAAAGGGATGTGCAGTTACAGTGAATTTAATGCGTTATGTGAAGAAGTTAGGCAACTTTCTGGTACCTAAACTGAAAAACTTGCCTGGCTGTAACTAAAGAACATGGTTGTACAAGGATGGAGCAACTTCTCATCCGTCCAATATTTCTGTGGGACGTATTCGTGAAATTTTCTCAGGCAAATTGAGAGAGGTCACATAAATTGGTCTCCACGTAGTCCAGATTTAGCCCCTATGGACTTTTTCCTATGGGACTATCTTGAATCCAAAGTTTAAACCAATAAACCGACTTGAAAGGCGCATTTGAAAGAAAATATCTATCCCTGAGTTCACCTGCCGAGCCGTCATCAGTAATTTTACTGTTCGACTAAACGAGTGCCGAGAACGCGTAGGTCTACATTCAGACGATATTATTTTAAGAAATAAATCCTCAAGCAGTGTATTTTATTCATTAATAACCATTTTTATATCTATACATATATATGACGACGAATCTCGTGAAAGTTGGCGAATAGTTTGTAGATTTTAAGTATCTTTCATATATTTCGATATCTTTCTGCATTAATTTTCTACAATATTGTTAATGGATTTTTTTGGCTAAAATTCTTTCATCGAGCAGGCTATTACAGCACTTTTGAATCATCACATATAGTACTCTTATTTGCAATGTATGATTAATGAGAATTATTACAAAACGACTTAGAAATCTAAAATTACGAAGGTTCCTCTGCGCCCTAATCTAGCAAGAACCAAACTCAGTTTTGCAAGTCGAATATAACGTTAAATTATTCAATCCCACGTTTTTGATCGTCTAATTAATAATGGTACAATTTCTCAATTAGCTTTCTTTGACTAAAGCATTGAGTAATATCTTCAGAATGTCTTCTGGGAGTTTGTTAAAAAACACTCAAAAGATGATGAATTTGTGGAGATTTTTAAGTATTTTATTCAAGTAGATTATAATCCCTATTATCTTCATTTTATTTTAAGTTATTCTTCGGTACACATTTTTTAATCATTTCCATAACCGATTGATACATTTCGATCGACAACAATATGGGATGGTAGAAAATAGTTACATCTGTATTTAAATTTCTTCAGACTCATAATAACCAAACGTTAAACTACAGATCTGAAAAGGCTTCAAAGGTATCTACACATGTACAAACATCTCTACAACTTTTTTACATGACAAATGAAACGCTAGCAGGTCAGCCGTCTCATGAGTCAGACCCTCGTCAAAACACAATGCAACCCACCCTGATTAATTATTCATTTTCCTTGTAATTATATGACTACTTATTTTGACCTCTTAGACTTCGTGATTAGAAAGCAAAACAAATATTTACAATGAAGAAAAGGAAAGCTTTTTTTACGCTGCACTTACACACCTCGGCTGGAAGCTAGAACCTTCAAACAGGAGTGGGACTTGCTACAGAACAGAATACTCACTAAAACCCAGTGTGACCCTTCGCACCCTGAAGTAAGGCACCAGAGTTCGCTGAGGACATCAGCTCTCTATCTGGAACTGGGACATCAGCTATCATTCAAAAGGACAGAAGACCCACAAGTACACATCTTCTCCTTTAGACAGAGGAGACTTCTGTTGTGGCTTTGCTCTCCCCCTCTTAGGAAAGAAAGGCTCCTTTTCTCCAAAATTATTTTTTGAAACTACAAATTTCAAACAGCTCCGGTGTATGCACCACTGTGCCTTACTCATAATATTGTTTATATTTAATGAAGGAAATCCGTGATGAATCTGCGTATCCTGGGAGTACTACAGAAGTATAAAGATTTATTATGTATTTTATTTACAATTGGAAATAGGAATAAGAATATATACGTAAGGTAAGCCCATCAGCCCATTCACGTCCTGGTCTGGGGCACCTCACTCTTAGGAGAGAGGGTTTTTTGAGCAAATACCCACCCCGCTGCTCTGCTGCGAGTAGCCAGGCACTCTCATAGTCCAATATGTCGAGAATTCGACATGTCCAGAGAGAGATCAGACACATGACCGCTTGCTCTGCGAGCTTCCCAACTTCAAGCAAATATTGATAAAATATTAATAGAAGACTGTGTCTAGAAGACTAGACCAATGCTAGTGGTAAGCATGTTCGACTAGAGACATGAGGTCCTGGGTTCGAGTCCCGGGTCGGGCCAATTCGAAATCGATATTTGCCCGAAGTTGGGAAACATTTGGCGGTGTGATCCACCCCCGTGCCTCGGAGAGCACGTTAAGCAGTCGGTCCTGCGCCTTATCTATCTCTGATCGTGTCGGATTGCCGTCACGTCGGACTATGAGAGTGAAGGAATGGATAGTACATTTGTGTACTATGCCTGCCAATCCACAGTGGAGCAGCGCGGCGGGTCTATGCTCTAAAAACCCTCATTCATATAAGTGAGGAGCCTGTGCCCAGCAGTGGGACGTTAATGGGCTGCTACTTACTTTTTACTTATTAATAGAAAACTCAATATCCAATACTCGAACCAAGGACCTCCTTTCTGTTGCTGACAAGCTGACCATTGGATTCATGAGGAAGTTATGTAGGAAAAATGTAAACTAAAAATTAACTAAATCATACACTATGATTTGAAAAAATACAATACAGTTCCCAGGAACGTAGAATCATGCAATTATAATTTTAATAAAAGTTTAAACTTGGAATATATAGCAATAAGCTCTGACACCTTTAAAAATATATCTTTCAGAAGTCTCATTCAAGGAACTCATCAGGTCGCAAGGACACATGTAATTTACAATCGTTAAAACGTCTCCCGAGGCAGAAGTTTACTGTCGTTTTTATTGTCGCCGTACGTTTCATGTCTCCATGATGTATTATTGCTGTCATATTACATTAAACGTCTACATATATCATTTGGAAGGGCGCCGTTGTGTTTGCGACCTTGAAAATACAAAAGAAAAGAGAAAAACAATTTCTTCTCCATTCTATGAAGTCATCTACCTTTTTACCGTGGAAGAGTCCACCTATAGTCAATTAGTGACCATCGTAGGAGGAATGATTCAACTGGGGAACTCAGTGCGATTAAGAAGAGAGAAAGAGAGAATATACTTTATTTTACACCATAAACAATACTTACAATAGATACCATAACTTAATCATAGGCTACAAAAAGGCGGCCTTATCGCTAAGTAGCGATTTCTGCCAGGCAACCTTAGGGTTACACAGATTTATTATGGTAATGGGTAGGTGGTGTATAAAAGGTGTAGTACATAGATACATACAAAACATACATGAATACGAGTACATAAATAGATACATACAAAAATACAAACTAATAAATACATAAGTAGAGTTTGGGCTTAGCTGGAAAAATATCATACCCATTTTAAAAGGCAGTATATATTATTAATAATGAAGTAAAAAGCTTTTTACGAAAATATCGCGGATATATTTAGTTTAATTATGCATTAAAAAAGTACGAAACCCTTGTCTTTAATACAAACGCGCATATAGAGTATTTATGCATATTTTTCAATCGCTGACGTCATAAGGTCACATTAAAAAAGTTTATATTGTCAGTAAGGAGGTCACATAACAAAAGTCACTATGGTGGTTAAGTTTTTTTTTTTTAATTTCCGATGTTCTAAGTAACTTTATTATGGTTTTCTTACGAACCTTCTCCTGACTATAACAAACAGACACAGAACAAACAAATAATGCTTTAATATACCTACTTGAAGATATTTTGATTTAACAACAAAATAATGATCGAAATTGGTTCAAGAGTACACGCGTGATGCCATAAGGAAATAGGGACTCATTTTTATATCAGTAAATTATTGCAACAACTTCTTATTTATATCAAATCAAATCAAAATATTCTTTATAAAAGTAGGCTCAAAAATTCTTTTGGATAGTAAATAATCTGTCCGTTGGTCAACACATCCACCAGTTCGGAAAGTTGATTCCACATTCAATGTGTTTAGCTTTCATGTGCAACTGGAATCAAGTCCAAACATCTTTGTCATTTAAATAATCTTCAATATTATTATAAGCTTTCTGTAATAGAACTTTTTTAACAAATTTCTTAAATCCTTGCTATTATTATAAAATGGACGGATATATAAAATGTTATTCAATATATATTGCGACGCTACTGTGAGAATTGATATTTCTTTCATTTTTTTCGTGAAGAAACGCGAGATTCCAATTGATATATGGCACGTATTGCTCTTTTTTTGCAATATAAAGGTAGTTTCATTGTCCGCCGCCTTACCCCATAACAGCATGCCGTAAGACATAATGCTATGAAAGTTAGCGAAATACACCAATTTAGCAGTTTCAACATCAGTGTGTTGGCTTAATTTCCTAACTGCAAATGCAGCTGAACTGAGTTTGCCTGTCAGAGTCATAATATGGGCACCCCACTGAAACCCAGAGTCTCAGATTATTCCTAAGAAGACTGTAGACTTTACTTTCTTTAGTAGACAATCACCTATTTGGATATTTTTACGGACTTCTTTTGCATTTGGCAAAGCGAATTCTACCCACTTAGTCTTTGCCGAGTTTAACATTAAATTATTAACAGAAAACCAATGTGAGAGGGTATTATTTATATCGTCATAATTTTCTACATTTCTGTCTACTTTGGAAAGGATGGAAGTATCAACAACTTATTATAGTATAATATATATATAGTATAAGTAGGCAGTTGGATCGACTCTGTGTTATGGTCCTGTATACGGACTGTCATGGTGGCGTTTTCGTACAAGCACTTCAATACGTGTATATACCGGTGGTCAATTCTGCATCTCTGTAAAGATCTCAACACGGCCCAGGTTCCTACCACATTATCTGTATGTATGTATGTGTGTATGTAAATTTATGTTTAAGTAAACGTGATATATAATATCTTATGTAGTCTGTAAACAGTGGTTTAACTGCCTCCCATTTTTAGGTACTAGAGAACTCTTTTAAGCGATAAGTTTATCCTTTGTTTACCAATTTTGCTTCACTAGTAAAGTTCCTGAGTTCGATTTCCGGCAAGATAAATGTAAGAAATTACAGTTTGTAATACATATGAGTCTGATTGTGGTTAATTACCACTCTTCCAGCAAACACGTGCTAAGTATTTAAATTGCGTTGCAGAATGATGTTCTGTAGAAACCATAAGAGTTAAATTACCTTTTACCAGTTTATAGTGCTATTTGATGGTGTGAATTAGAAATCGTCACGTAATGAAAGAACGTTACGCAGTGGCTTTGTTAGATTGTTTTTTGCCTAATAAAGGATAGTTAATCGAGAAGTCTATAATTTTATGACCTTCTCTGAAAAGCGTGAGTGAACCAGTTTAGATACTAAGCTATTATCACGTGATATCAAATGAAATTGCTCTCAATTTCTTATAAGAACAAGAATCAAAGATTACAAAAAGCGAGAAATTGCTTTGTTACGCTCGTTTTACTGAAGAAGTGAAAGTAATTTTCAAGATAAAGTATACTCGTTTCGTCAATGGTAATATCATCTCCGGTAGCCGTGATCGTCTAGTGGTTAGGACCCTACGTTGTGGCCGTAGTAACCCAGGTTCGAATCCTGGTCACGGCAGCGAACAGCTGACGCGGCGGAGTTACTTTTTTATATTCAATGAATATACTTTTAAAATATATATCATCGAGTGGATTATAACTTTTTGTTTGAAATAAATAAGGGAGGATCAGCTACAATTAAAAAAAAAGGAGACAGCCGTTTGTTGTACGTGAATACGTCTCGCGCGCGATGTGTTACAGTCCTTACTTAGCGTAATCTATCCAGTGATGTTATTGAATTTCTGATGGAGATGATAGCTACAGCACCAAATGACATCCTCAAATTTTGTTATCATTGGTTTTAGGATGCGATTTTATAAACGTAATCACGTCAAAAGCACCAATGTTCTCCAGAACTTAGAAATAGTAAAAAAAATATTGAAAATATCACAACCTAAGGTAAAAAGTTTTTGCACGTTCTTTGTAAAATTAATGCTAATAAGCTTTACACTTGTTTCTTTTTCATTTATTAATTCTCAAAGCTGATGGTTAGTGTGAGGAATACACAAAAACTTTTAACAGGGTTGGCTCTAAATTGTATATACATATGCGATGTAGATTCTTACAAAGATAAATTAAAATTTTAACAAAAAAGAACCGCCTTCAAAACAAACTTTTCCAAATATATTAATATACTCAAAAAAGTAAAAAGTAACTGCGTATTCTTTTTTAGAGTTCTTTGTATTCTTATTATCGGAGTTGGCGTCAGCGAAGGTAGGTGGGTCCCGCGTGTCCACTTGGCAGCTCCGGCGCCACTTCCATCTATAGCTCGTATATGTAGGTACCTTGGCTGACACCGACTCCGAATATAACAATACGAAGAACTGTAAAAAAGAATACGCAATTATTTTTTACTTTTTAGAGCATATTTTTGTTAATTTTTTTTGATTTTTAGTGAATCTGAAGTAAACTAACGAATTTGCGATGCGATTGCGAATAAACTAACGTGTTGCTCATATGAGACAGCACCCTTTACATGAAATAACTTTACAAAGCCAAATTTACAATGATATCTTCACACCCGGGATCGAACCCGCAACCTAATACTCTTACGTTACAGATTAGTTATTTTGCCACCCAGCTATCACCAGTCTTTTATATGGTAATCACCAAAAGTGCCCCCCCCCCCCCCCCCCCNTAAACTCATTGCTATTTGATTACAGACAGTTATATATTCTGCCAAAAATCGCACCCTTACTGTAAGTCGTTGAGGAGTTCCATTGATCATCATATTTAACTGCGACAATCACTTGATCATACCAATGTAGAGTAAGTGACTCAAATATCCGGAGATCTTATAAAAGATTGTGCCGAGTATCGTTAATTTGCTCCTAAGAATTGAAGTGTCCCGTTACCTTGTCATGGAACCCATGATCAAAATCTAACCAAACTATCATGAAACAACCCTTGAAGTATATCCTTTCCAATAAAATAAAGAATCACCAAAATCGGTCAGAGTGATTTTGAGTTATTCGTCCATTTGTCGAGCACATGCTTAATGCAAATTTAAGACTTATCCGGTTTTCTCATGGATGCCATCATCAAAACTGGAAAGAAATGGGACTCTACGATAAGCATCACCTTTTATGTTAAAAAACTTCATCAAGGTTCACCCAGTCGAAAGTTATGAGGTCACAAACAAAAAAATACAGTCGAATAGATAACCTCCTCCTTTTTTGAAGTCGGTTAAAAAGAATATCCCTAGAAGGAATTCGGAAGAAATTACGTATTTCACCATATTCCCACGACATTAGCTTTTACAAATGAAAATCGACCACGTACTACGAGATCACCATCTATCGCCTGATTTGGCTTCAAATTTGGCAAACATGGTCTCCAAACTTTGAGAGAGTATGGGTTTCTCCATATTACGAACTACGTGGGTAATACCACAGGGAAAAGCTACTATACCACAAAATACTATTTACCTCGCATAAATTTCTCTATTAGTCTTTCAAATAAAAAAAAAATTATACGATTATATCATATCTTTTCACGAAATGTAAGTAAAAGTAAAGTAAGTAGCAGCCCATTAACGTCCCACTGCTGGGCACAGGCCTCCTCTCTCATATGAGAGAGGGTTTTTTTAGAGCTTATACCCACCACGCTGCTCCACTGCGGATTGGCAGGCATAGTACACAAGTTTACTCTCTATTCCTTCACTCTCATAGTCCGACATGACGGCAATCCGACACGACCGGAGAAAGAGATCAGGCGCAGGACCGACGGCTTAACGTGCTCTCCGAGGCACGGGGGTGAATCACACCGCCAACTTCCCAACTTCGGGCAAATATTGAGAAAATCTTAATAGAAAACTCAATATTGATTTTTGAATTGGCCCGACCCGGGACTCGAACCCAGGACCTCATGTCTGTAGTCGAACATGCTAACCACTAGACCAATGAGGCAGTTTCACGAAATGTAAAAGATGAAAAAACGGGCAATAAAAGTTTCCTTTTCATACATAATTTCGAGTCATTTACAACTTTTTAAAAATACAAAAGGTGCCGACTGTAAAAGCGACTGCATAGCAATCAAAAGTTGGGAAAATGTTCAGCATTCAGGCATTATTTCAATTTAAAATTGTAGCGCGGAAGCAAGCTTTTTTTGTACAAAGTGTACTGACGGCAATTAACGTTTTTGTTCTCTAGTAGTTGTTGATGTTACTACATTTTACTAATTGTCAAGAACAGCTTCTGCTTTGTATGAAAATATTGTGTCATTGTTTTTCTAAACAAATTTTATATAGAGGAAACATTTGTTTTTATATGTATGTATCACACAAAAAATACTGCACCGATTTCAAAAAAACTTTAACTATTAGAAAGCTGCATTTTCACTGAACAATATAGACAATAGATCCATAAGAAAAATGCAATAACTCAAGGTGTGATACAAAAAATCTGTTATCGCGTGCGCTCTAAAAACTATTGAAGATAGAATAAAAAAATGTTCTACAATTTTATATAACGGATTATTATCTATAAAAAACTCCAGGATACCATATATCTAACGACTGTAGTTATACCATTATAACTACTTTTTTGCATTTCAAAAGTTAATAAAAGTGTCGACTATAATCAAACCATATTATTCATACCTCTGTATTAATTCTTATGATATTAAATGATATTCTATTAAAGACCGTTTCAATACCTGTAAAATACTTTAAAATTATTAAAATCGGATATGCCATTCAATAGATATAACGAAGTTTTAAATCTCAGTCTGAAGAAAATAATGTCTTCCGAATCGAACTCCAGTGTCAAATGTCGTTTACAGGGAAGTTATGAGACAATAAAGTATTACAAATAAGCCTTATATTATAGAAGAAGGTTTTGTTTTTATTTTTAACAATTTATAATAATCAACCTAAAAATTACTGGACCGATTTAAAATATTCTTTCAATACCTGTAGAGGATTTTTAATTTGACTAAAATCGTACATTTTAAGTAAATGATGTTGCGAATTTCAAAATGTGTTAGTTAGATATATATTCGTTGTATAGTAAAATCTGTACATTGATTAGTTTATGAATGTGTGTATCTAACACTCTGAAAGGAAGTAGTTAAAAACTAAATGAAGAAAAACTTTTCTAACTTCTAACAAAAATAAATCTATAGTCCGACTTAATAGATTTTCCACTGATACGAGACCAATATCTACGCAAGTGACACCGCGGGGCATTGCTAGTCGTATATAAACGACATAATATTAGTTTATTTCATAAAAATTGCTTCGCAGAAATTCCACTATTATATAACTAGGAAGAGATTACCTTTTTTACCTTGCCTTACAATCTCCCGTTCAGTTTGATGATACAGATTATATATAGAACATTTAGTAAAAGATTACAGATCAAATATGTAAACAAATGATGTTAAACACAATTAAAGTAGTACATTAATGTAAATTCTAAGTGTTAAGAAACGTAGTAACTAAACTACATTTGCTCCATTAGTTTAAGTTTTAAATCTGCAAATTTTAATCTATATATTTAAACAACAATCTTCTTCTTCTTCTTCTTTTATATATCTCTCGCAAATATTTCGCTTTCCCTTAGAAACTATTCCACCTGTCAAACATTTGATATTCGCCTCGTCGTTTAGAAATCAATTAAATTTAAAAGTCGTTCAGAAATCAAATTGAATTTAAAAGAATACTTTTGTTTTGATCCGGTAGAGCTTTGAAGACATTTTTTACTATAATTTAAACATTTTGCAATAATCATTCGTTTTATTATTTATTAATTCTATGACAGTACGAAGTTGACTGCCTTATTGGTCTAGTGGTTAGCACGTCCGACTACAGACATGAGGTCCTGGGTTCGAGTCCCGAGGTTGGGCCAATTCTAGATGGATATTGAGTTTTCTACTAAGATTTTCTCAATATTTGCTCGAAGTTGGGAAAAATTTGGCTGCGTGGTCTACCCCCGTGCCTCGGAGAGCACGTTAGGTCGTCGGTTCTGCGCCTGATCTCTCTCCGATCATGTCGGATTACCGTCACATTGGACTATGAGAGTGAAGGAATAGAGCGTGCAGTTGTGTAATATGCTGTGGAGCAGCGTGGTGGGTCTATGCTCTGAAAACTCTCTCTCATGTGAGTGAGGAGGCCTGTGCCCAGCAGCGGGACGTTAATGGGCTGCTACTTACCTTACGAAGTTGGACGGGTCAGCTAGCATATAATGAATATGCCAAATATTGTCAACATGTCAAAGATTCGGCTTATTGCTTGTCCATTATTTATACGTGCGTTTTTAAATTTATCTTAAATTGCTTTTATTTCTCATAAACCATATAATCTCCTTAGAGCCTTTTCCATTTCACATGACACTGGCGAAGTTGTGTGCGCCCAACTGTCACACCTGAAAGCTAACAATTGAAAGAAGAAATTATTTCGTAATTAATGTTGTATATAAGGCTACATAAATTAAATGTCGTTATATATTATGTGATAAGAATAAACTGTAGTAAAACATAATTTATTGTAGTTACCAAGTGATGTGAATTGAAAATATTTTCCATTCGCCATTTCAATTCAATAACAATCACAGCCGAATGCCAAAAAAGTATTTACACATCACGTTCGGCGTCCATTGTTCTATTTGATGTCTGTGCATCAAAGTAAAATACTTTTTATGAACCTCCCGGCAATATTTAGCCAATGCAAATGTTTTTTTGGTCAATTTGGAAATGTATGCAGTTATCAGATGTAGTTTTATGAAAAAATGATTAAGCCAGAGCATTATAATTTCTATTTAAAAGTGATAGAGTTAGTCTAATTGTAGGTTGAAATGGAATCAGCTCGAGGAAGCTCTCACAAAATACAACCATATACTTTATTATCTATATATGAATGAGTAAAGCAAAAACTTTATACAAATTCTTACACTTATAGTTTATATAGAAAAGGAGTGCACAATGATTATATTTCCTTTAAATAAAGAGTTAAAATATTACGCGTAACATATACTCGTATACTTTCGAGTTTGTTAGTCTGTGGTCAAAATGAGAATAGATTAATATTGTTTGTCAGACATTTAGAAAACGACGAAGCAGTTTTTATAATAAATAAAAAGTTTAACAAAAAAATCCGTTGAGGAGTTCCATTGATCATCATATTTAACTACGACAATCACCATACCGTTAAGTTACTGTAGGTGACCCAAATATCCGGAGATCTTATAAAAGATTCTGCCGAGTATCGTTAATTTGCTCCTAAGAATTGAAGAGTTCCATTACTTTGTCATGAATCCCATGATCAAAACCTAACCAAACTATCATCAAACAACCCTTGAACTGTATGGGAACCCTTGAAAAATGGGACAAGCACTTGCTTTAGTATCCCTCTAAAAGGGCAATAGGTCCCGCACCCATTGCCCAAGGGCTACCCCTAGGGGGGCAAAAGACGGTCGTGCACAAACCGTGCGCGGCACAAACTGCGCCCAAGCCTCCGTCGTCGTATGGCTGACGTATCTCCGTCCATCTCTCTAACACGCTCCGCCGCCTCGTCCTCACAAAGGAAGACCACAGCCTTCCAGGTGGCTCCTCTGTCCACCATAGTTCTAACTATAGCAGGCAGAGAGAGGTCGACCCCGACAACTGTTACCAGTTCGGCTCGGCAGTCAACCCACTGCGGACATACAGCGAGTGTGTTTCCTTTTCCATTCCTCCATCATCTCTCTCTTCGCGACCCGACACAGGTACCTCCCGAAACAACCATGTCCCGAGAGGACCTGTTTCTGGAAAGAAGAGTGAATGCTTCCCATAAAGCTTACAATTTCTTTTAACGTAAAACTGTTTAACGTAAATATAATACGAAGAAACTCCGAATTATCAATGAAAATAACTCATGTTTAAATTTTGCAATAATTACATATGAAAGCCTTTTATAATCAAGCTTATTAAACCAGAAATAAAGGGTTTATTCGACTGAAGAGCTCCTAAACGACTTTATGATTTAAAAATTTGCTCCAATATATAACATTTTTACCCATAACTAATTCCACATTAAAACCACAGGGTTACGAACTGCTGGGGTGTTAATTCCAGGAACAACTTGCATCAGCCTTTTAAATGTTTCCTTATAGGTACTTTCAGACATCAGACAAATAGGCAATATATAATAGCACGGACTGACGCTCCTACTACAAAAGCCCAAGTCTCCGGTTCGTCAGACTTAAATTCAGGTGCAACTATATTATAAAGCGGAAGCGGTTTAATTATCGTTATATTATGTTTACTATAAGCTGTAATCATTATAGATTTAGACTCTTTAATACCTATTAATGTCTCAACCTTTTCATTGCACTTGGCTGTCATTTATATAAGTAAACTCATAAGAAGTAATTTATTTCTAAATTGTTTCTATATAGCATTCCACGAAATGTTTTGACTAGATTGTATGTCAGTGCTGGTAAGGTAAATCCAATATGATCCAATTTACCCTACCAAGAATAAAACTCAGATTATCTGCTATAGTACTGGCATCATTGATTACGCCACTAATGCTATCTCTGAATCCTTAATGGAAAATAAAATATATTATAAATATTTTACAAATAAATTATGGTTATTAAACTAAGGATCGTCTTTGTATGTACGTGAGATGTTTTCAAAACGACAACTAAATGTTCCGAATGAATTTGTTACATAGTTACTTACACCATTTTTTAATTATTTCAATAATCATCAATGACAATTTTGCAAGTGCAATGGAAAATAATATACCTTTGACGTGTAAACCCACTAATAACGAAATTATAACGAAATGATAATAAATCTTCTGACTTGAAACTGAATGAAGTAAAATCTAATTTAAAAAATTCTAAGTTTTTTATAAAAAAAATGGGGTGGCTGTGTTACGAACAGGTCCTTTGTTGTACTCGTATGTGAATACTTCGCATAACAGGTAATAGTTTCAAAATAAATTATTATTATTTATGTAAATTGATAGATTTGACTATAGTTAGATTAGACGTTTGAAACTTTAATGAACATCGTAGCTGCACCGAGTCGAAAGTTATATTAAACGGAATTTCTATACGAAGCAAAATACCCTTAAAACTGGCGGCGCTTCCCCCTTCCCCGCGCGCGTTATGTTACAGTCCTTACTTAGCGTAATAAATTCTTTGATTTTGTACCTATATAGCTGTGTAATTGAATTTCAGATAATGATGATAGATATATAGCTACAACAGTATACTGTATCCCCCGATTTTGTTATCATTCATTTTTTTAAATGCCTCCCTTTGGATGCATTTTAAATAATTATTCACGTCAAAAAGTAAAAGAACCAACTCCCTTGAACCCAGTTTTGAGTCTTCTCATATTCTCATGGCTTTAAATATCCTTATTATTCTCATAAAACGACTTGCACTTGGAAGTAATGTGAATGCTGAAAAAACATCGTCACTACTACATTGAGTTAACGAAAACGTGGTGTCATAACTTAATAAAGAAAATACTTTTTAATTTGGATTCCAAAATTAGCTTAAGATTGATATATGTGCAAAGCATTGTGTATTAGTTACTGATATGAGGTTAACGCTTCAAGGATACAAAACCGCGACTTCTATCACCTTGTGTATAATACAAAGGGAATTGCAAAGGGGGATCGAGGTGTACGTTTCATTTACACCGCACATTGCTTTGTGAGGCTTCATACTTTTCTCTCAAAATAAAAGGCTATTTCAGTTCGCTCGAGGGTACTGTGATTATTTCAATAGATGAAGATATAAGAAATTTCATTTTATATTGCCTAGTTGTCTTGTACTATAAAATATTGGCTTATAGGACAACCTATTCACAAAACGATGTCACTGGCGCAGTCTTCTTGTATGGAAATGAACTGAGAAAGAAAGAAATAAAATCACTCTCTCTCTCTCATTACTAATGAATGAGAATATATATTGTCAGAGGTCATTATTATTGTCTGTTTTTTTTTTCGGTTTTTGTAATGATTCAGATTTTCTCGGGACAGGAAATAGATCAAGAGCGGCCGACTGTTAGCGTTCAATTATTTGCTGGATTGGCATTAAATTACTTTATTTATTTTTTAGGCTGAGGTCCTTATTAACGTTTACATGAGGCAATTTCTGGAATAGCATTAAACCGGAAGTATTACAAGTTTAATCACAACGGTTGTAATTGGTGGACTTATTTTTGAATGGGAAGTTTTACAAGGGGGGGTATAAGAAATAGTAGCAAATGAGTATGAGGGACATTCGACATGTGGCAGTTCTCAGTTTGTTGTTGTTGAGTTATAAAGTCATTCTATTCGTGGCACGAAAGGAGTAATATAATAATGAAGAATCGAGGAATAGTATCACCTATCCTACTAATTAGTAAACGATTTTTAAAATATACTACACAGTCAACTGATGCGGGTCACGGACACCGCCATATTGGCCATGGCTTCTAAACCGAGTGCCTTTCGCTTAAGCACCACCCCAATATATGTACGAAAATATTTGTGGTGATGGAAAGTTGATTAAATTTAAGTGTTAAGGAGCCAATATCATTAAAGTTGATAGATACGTAGACAGTTAATTACATTATTAATAAGCCGAGTTTGCTAAATATCGGTTTTCCGATCGGATTTGCCACTAAAATAATAGCAGGGACATGAAGGGCAATTAATCAAAGCGATGCCGAGACCCGGCAGGTGCTTAACGAAATGACACCTCCATTTGCTGCCTTCATTCATTCGTGACGCTAACTCTATTCATTTATAAGAAAAGAACACATTATACTCGACAATTTTTCTTTATAAAAGAAAAATAATGTAACTCTGAATATAACGCACCAGTTATCTTGATTTTATCATGAAAAGTAGTTTCGCAGGTCATTAAAATAATAACTTATGAATGCAGTAAACTAATTGTGATCCTCTTCGACGATTCACAACTAAACTATTCGATCACTGGTTAAAACACAATAAAATTACCAATTCTCAGGACTAATTCAAAGCACAGAATTGTCACGGAACAATTTCACGCCAAAATCATATTCAACAATGTCGGCTGACAAACGTTATTGTTTTAACAAGTAAGCGCATTGGGTGTGTGTCATTATTGTTTAATATAACATCATTATTTCCATTACATTTTGCTTTTATCTATTTAATTATCCTCCCTTTCTGAATTTATAAAAAAGTTATATAATTATAGAAATTTTATAATTTTAATAAGAGTAAAACTATACGAAATTCTATCGCAAAACATTTCGCAATAAGAACGTTTTACTACGACCTTATAATTTTATAAACGTCTGGATTGTTTTTGAAAGCGCTTTACTCTAACATATGTCTAAAATTGTAAAGAAAACTTCTCTAAATATATATATATATATATTGAGAGAAATAAAATACTTCACAGTACGTTCACTGTAAACGGTACAAGTAGGTTATTTTATTTAACCAACCAAAGCTGCTTCTAAATTGCTTAACAAGCACTTTTGAATCGTCAGTAGACTGTCGTTGGTAACAAATCTACCACCGGATCGGAAAGTTGAATCCGCTGAGAAGAAACCGGCAAAAAACTCAACGGTTACTCTTTTAAAGACAGTCTTGTATGTTACAATGTTTAATATATTGCTTCAGTGAGTAACTGGAATCAAGTCCAAATATTTATAGTTCAAATATAATATGCCTTTTGTAAAGGGCTATTTTTGACATATCTCTTAAAATTATGCGGCAAATTGAATCTAATCTTATTAAAAATGCGTATCCTCAACCAGACAAATGATTTCTGAACCTGTTTCACTCAGTATGGAATTACAAGTGTGTTTTTTTTCTTGTATTAAAATTTTGTATTGCAGTTTTTCCTGTATAAGTGAATATTATTACAGATATATAAGATGTTATTCAATATATATTGCGATGTAACACATGATTAATGTGTCCATACAGTTAACAGTGAATATTTGAAAGCCAGTGACATTTACTATAAAGGATTTAACACGTGCCTAATCCGTGTAATCAACATTTAAATTACATGGAATTGCTGTGACGAGGCATGTTTAACACGAGTGTGAGTGACGTTTATAACGTCGACATTTAATCAACTAGAGTGCCTAGACAAGAGTTTATTAATCGAAAAAATGTTTCACACAGTCCTAAATTTAAATCTGAGAATTAATCAGAATATAAAACACGATAGAAATGTAAATTTACAATTGAATAAAGCGCTATCTTTATCAGACGATGTATAAGAAAAAACGAACCGCCTTCAATACAAACAGTTCCAAAGATATGCTAAAAAGTAAAAAATAATTGCGTATTCTTTTTGAGAGTTCTTCGTATTTTTATATTCGGAGTCGGCGTCAGCCAATTCACTAATACGCAAATGTTTCCCTACCCCCCACACACACGCACACATAATAGACCCTATAAATATTGTAATGCAACAATAAACGTAAGCTTATTGCTATTTGATTACAGACAGATTCTGCCTGTCTTGCTCCTAAGAATTAAAGAGTTTCGATACTTTGTCAAGGATCCCATGATCAAAACCTAACCAAACTATTATAAAACAAATCTTGAAGTATATCCTTTCCAATAAAAAAACGAATCATCGATATCGGTGGACGTTATCTTGAGTTATTCGCCCATTTATCGCGCACATGTTTAATGCAAATTGAAGACTTCTCCGCTTTGCTCATGGATTCCATCACCAGAACTGGACCAAAAAACCTACGGCAAGCACCACTTTTCATGTAAAAAAGAATCATCAAGATCGGTTCACCCAGTTGAAAGTTATGAGGTAGATTGTCTTCTGAGAATTTGCAATAGAAACGCATAATTTCAACTGACTACTAAAATTCACGACAGCTTTTTCAATCTTTTGAAACAATCATTATTTTCATTTCACTAAATCTTAGTCTAATCGATTCTCTTAGCTCGGAAATGTTGTGAGTTATTGAGTAGTATAGTGACAACACTTAAAAATACTAAAATCATTGTGCAATACGAGATAACTTTAACGAGCAGAACAATTGTGTAAACAGAGTCTCTCGTGCTGCCTTATGGTGCTGTTGTTTTAAGAGAAATAGTGCTAAATTGTATAAATTCAAATGAAGCAATTAATAGTATTGTGCAAGTTGTGTATATTTAAATAGTGGAGAGAATAAAAGTTGTTAGTTCATGTGTTACTCGATAGAAGCCCGACAGACGCGACGTAGTTGGCGCATATTTAGTATAAGAAACTGTTTTATGTTCATTTAATTATTTGATTTCGTTGTCGCTTCAACCGATGGACGTCCACTGCTGGACATAGGTCTCACGAAATGATGCCCACAAGTCCCGATCTTGCGCCGCCTGGCTCCAGCGACTACCGGCGACCCTCCTTATATCGTCGGTCCACCTTGTGGGGGGTCTTCCTACACTGCGTCGTCCGGTGCGGGGTCGCCATTCCAGCACCTTCCGGTCCCAACGTCTATCGGTTCGTCGGACTATGTGCCCAGCCCATTGCCACTTCAGGTTCGGTATTCGTAGGACTATATCGGTGACTTTGGTTCTGCTACGGATCTCCTCATTTTTGTTTTGATCGCGTAGAGCATAGCCCTCTCCATCGCACGCTGAGTGACTCTGAATTTCCAAATGAGGCCCATAGTCAGCGACCATGTTTATTTGATTTATATTCCGATAATTGTTTATTAATATAATCATGAATTATTCCACCAATTAATCATCTGGATATGAACTGTCTAAATATTAACTATTGATTTGATACATTAATGAAAATACTATAAATAGGGTAGTAGAATAAATGACAATTCAGTATACGTGTGAAACACAACCGGAGTGTAACTCTGCCCGAAGTTCTATTATATTTTATTGTGTGGAAATCCTAGTCCTGCGTAATAAATACTTGAAACCATGTGATATGTCGTACGTTGAGGAATTTTTAGGCAAATACCGATAGCATTAAACCTCTAAAAAAAATTATTTAATTCCAACAATATTTACAGTAAATACCCACGTCATTTACATATGTTCCATCACTCACAGCCATATTGATATTTATTTAATGAGATGTTATCGACAAGCACCTCCGTGCGGAAAATCGGTGCGGCGAATGGTTCCATTTGCTGACTCACTCCGAAATATTACGATGACGACGTGTTTTGAGGAATATATAATAAACAATATCTATATACATTTCTGGTGAGAAAACCTAAAAAAAATGGCAAACTCTTGCACGAGAAAAACAGAAGTAGAATAGGCTGGAAAAAGCTCAAGGAAAGCGGCTAGAAACTCGGCGATTACTCCCTTTATTATATACAATGTGTAATATTTTGCTTTTGTGTGCAACTGTAATCAAGTCCTAATTGTTTTATTGCTGAAATTATTCTCAACAATATGCTTTTTGTAAAAGGATAACCCAAAAGTAATTCAGGCATGTCATTAATAATACGGTAGCTTACCCCGACAAATGATTTCCTGCGTTCACAAAGCGTACTAATTATTATTATATTTCTTTTATTTTGCTGCCAGTTTAGCTTGACTTTAACAATGGTAGGTCGTGATACACAGGAAGCTGGAAGCACGCCGATCTGGTAGCAGACGTTTTACCTCTTATGGTTTATACACAGCATCTCTTTGCTTGCAGAGAGAGACCTGGAATCTCCAACGCGGGTCTGGTTACGGTAGGGGCTATGCCTCCATGCCTGGAGAATTGGGTCTCTAGGGGGGCACGGATCTCTTTCTTATAGGCTGGTGCAGGTGCTAACCTGATAGTCGTTTCGGCAAGTACCTGCATTAGATTGTTCAGAAGAAACGCCTGCCTGTCATGAGTGTGAAGCACCTATTGATGCGGTGCAGCATAGTAATGACAGGCGTGGGGATCCCAGCGGTATCTTTTAACGTCGTTGGTCGGAGGGCCCCCATCGTAGAAGAGTATAGTTGGCACAATGCTCACTAGCGAACGGGAGTGGAGAGCAGTGGCCTCCTCATGCGAATCTGTTGTTTCGCTGAATGAGGCACATGAGAAGCAGAGGGAGGACTCCATAGACGCTCCTCTTATCCGGCGCAGAAATTTGGGAGGTTGGAGGCGTAAATTTCCTCCTTCCTAAGTTTCCCAGCGGAGTTTTGGCGGTGTATTTTGGGTTACTGTCAGCGAGTCCCACACTCCCGTCTAAATTTTGTCTAAACGTGGTGCGTAAAAGCATTGAAAAAATTGGTGGTAACTAGCCTCCCACTAATCCAGACCCGGGACCTGTGCTAGCAAAGCGAATATTCGCACCACAGCGTATAAATCTGTAGTCTGAGTAAATCTTGTCGTAAGATTTGATGATAAACATTTATTTTATGACTAACATGTTTACCCAGTAACGTGTCTTAGAACTTAAGTTTTAAGCTCTTATAAATGTCGGTTTCATTACTTATGAACGACTAGTTTTATTGGGCAAAAGTACCGCTACCATTTTGATTGCCTATAACTTTGTTCAAAGAAAAGATGAGTAGGTTTGGTTTTTATAAAAGCTTATTTGATATTTACATTTTTTTCGTCGTGATAGGAAAATTATATCGGCTAAATGGTGACCGCGCTTCGTTATGCAATTTTTCTTGACAAGCTGAATTTCTTCAATTTCGTAACGAATAGTGTCATAAGAAGGTGAATTGTTTGGGGCTTATTCTCATAAATTTTTGATGTTAAAAAAACCCCTATAAGAAAAGTTTGAGGCTCCTAAATCCGGAGATCTGGCTGGCTATGCCCAATCGCCAAAAAAATTATCGAATCATGTCTTGGTACCGTTCAGCAGTAACAATAACATCTTGGCCATTTTCAAAAAAATAGGGACCAATAACGTATCCAGCATGAAAACCAAACCTACTTATCTTTTCTTTAAGCAAAGTTATAGGCAATCAAAATGGCATCGGGACTTCTGCCCCAACCCATATAATAACTTTAAAATTTTGTCACCAGTATCCTTACTAGGACTTTTATTTAGCTCAATGATAATAGTATATTATCGGAAGCATGTTACGTATTTAAACAAATGTATTTTTTGTTAATCACTGTAAAACTTTTTGCAGTTGGATTATATTGATTTAATTGCTGCTTTTACATAGTATAATAGTTAGTATCAAAGTGGTTTTTCCGTAGTTGATTGCGAAAAATACCAGGTACGCAATCAACTAAACTAACCTAACTTAACGAGCCAGACCTTTGTGAAACAACTACATTTGGTTAACCGAGATCAGATAGTTCACTCTGCGGCTTTACTTGATTATGCAATACATGAATTTAACTATGTTTAAATCCACTAAACGCATTTATATTATAGAGTTTAATACGCCCGTGTTATTTTCCATCCTACTTGTCATATTTTTACTTTCAAATTATTTTAGTTATATGCAAAAATAATCAAATTTAAGCCATATATTATGCTCGACTATAATGACATATTTACCAATGTCTAAGTAAGTTAAAGTAAGTTGCAGCCCATTAACGTCCCACTGCTGGGCACAGGCCTCCTCACTCCGAGGAACGAGGGTTTTTAGAGCATAGACCCACCACGCTGCTCCACTGCGGATTGGCAGGCATAGTACACAAGTGTACTCTCTATTCCTTCACTCTCATAGTCCGATGTGACGGGAATCCGACACGACCGGAGAGAGATCAGGCGCAGGACCGACGGCTTAACGTGCTCTCCGAGGCACGGGGGTGGATCACACCGCCAACTTCCCAACTTCGGGCAAATATTGAGAAAATCTTAATAGAAAACTCAATATCGATTTTGAATTGGCCCGACCCGGGACTCGAACCCAGGACCTCATGTCTGTAGTCGAACATGCTAACCACTAGACCAATGAGGCAGTCTAAGCTTACTCTATAATGTGCTCTATCTACCTTTGAAAATCATTCCAATATCAGAATTACGACTTAACAAAAAGGAGGAGGTTATCAATTCGTCTGTATTTTTTTTATGTTTGTTACATCATATCTCCCGACTGAGTGGACCGATCTTGATGATTTTTATATGAAAAGTGGTGCTCGTCATAGGGTCCCATTTTTTAAAGCAGTTCTGATGATGGCAGCCATGACAAAACCGGATAAGTCTTAAACTTGCGTAAGCATGTGCGCGACAAATGGACACCAACCAATTTCCATGATTCTTTTTTTATTAGAAAGGATATACTTCAAGAGTTGTTTTGTGATAGTTTGGTAAGGTTCTGATGATGGAATCCATGACAAAGTGACGGAACTCTTCAATTCTTAGGAGGAAATCAACGACACTCGGCAGTATCTTCTACAAGTTATCCAGATATTTGAGTCGCCTACCGTAACTTCGGTACGGCTAGTCGTAGTTAAATATGAAGATCAATGGAACTCCTCAACGGCTTACAGTAAGAGTGTGATTTTTGGCAAAATCTATAACTGTCTGTAACCAAATGCTAATGACCTTAAGGTTATTGGTGCATTGCAATATTTGCAAGATTAATTATGTGTGAAGCGATGGTATAAGGGTCACGGTTTCGATCCCGGGTATGGCGATCACTAAAAATCAAAAATAAAAATAAATTTTAACGAAAAAAGAACCGCCTTCGAAACATTATTTTATAGCGTTCTACGTATTCTTATATTTGGAGTCGGTGTCAGCCAAGGCGCCTGCATATATAGTTATAGGTGGGAGAAACGCGAGAGCTGCTAAGTGGAGACCCGGGGAACATCTTCCTTGACTGACACCGACTCCGAATATAATAATACGAAGAACACTATAAAAGAATATGCAATTATTTCTTACTTTTTAGAGCATATTAATGTATTTGTAAGTTTGTTTTGAAGGCGGTTCTTTTTTTGTTAAAATTTATATTTATTCTATTCGATATCATATGTATTTTCATTATCTTTATGTGACATTCTTTTAACAAACATTTTGAAATAATAAAATGTGGAAATTTGTAATATTTTAAGTATCGATGTAAAGAATAGCAACCTGCGACGTTTTCATTTTAAATTTCGATTTCCTGTAATGATGTATAAGGTGTTAAGACGAAATCGATAAAATTTTTAACCTCTGTCTCGATATTGCGGCTTTTTTGTTTTTAATTACAAAGATTATTTGGTAGTCTCAATTTTGTTGACGCTGTTGAATAGCCTTTTCTCTTTTCTCCAACATATGTTGAACATCTTTCTTTATTTCTCATAGTTAAAAATGAATTCGCTTTCGAAACTTAGTTCTGAAAATTAATATTCAGCGTTTTCGGTTTGATATGTGGCAAATAAAGTAAATTTAGATTATACATATATTATAAGTTTAGACTCCTTAATTCTCCTCTTGTTTGTTACATATATTGAAAATATATAATGTAAGAGAAATGTATGCTTGGAACATGTCATGTAATATGTTGAAGGTGTAATTTTTATCAACTCAATCTATTCTTTGTTGGATGGAGATCGAGAGCTATTGATCAACGTGGATCAACGTCGATAGATGTCAACGTGTTGACACTTAATCAACCGGAGTGGAATCGCTACAATTTTAGGAATGCTTTAGGCAACACGACATTGTTAACCTTCAGATTGTTAAAAGTTCCTAATAAACAATTAATGAAATATAGTAGTATAAGGGATTATTTAGGTTTTCCAGGATACAGGATAGATAGGTAGAATTACAGTTCCGAGACATGGCCGCTGACTATGGGGCTCGTAAGAAGACTCAGAGTCATTCAGCGGGCAATGGAGAGGGGGGTATGCTCGGGGTTTCCCTACGTGATCAAATCAGAAATGAGGAGATCCGTAGGAGAAGTAAAATCACCGACGTAGCCTACCGAATTGCAAAGCTGAAGTGGCAATGGGCAGGGCACATAGTTCGCAGAACCGTTGGGACCGCAGGACGTTGGGGCCCGAAGGTACTAGAGTGGCGGCCTCGCACCGGAAAACGCAGCGTCGGCAGACCTCCCCACCAAGTGGACCGATGATATCAGGCGGGTCGCTGGCAGTCGCTGGATACAAGCGGCGCAAGATCGAGCCCATTGGAATTCATTAAGAGAGACCTTTGTCTAGCAGTGGACCTCCATCGGTTGAGACGACGACGACGATTTAGATGATAAATAAGAGTAGCAGTCAATGACTTTATCATGCGGGAAAACGCCTTTACATCAGGCTTAAACTCCAATCCTCAGTTTGTGATATCCTACCATAGAATAATACTTAAGAAAGCTCAGCGACACACTCCCCATTTTATAGAGGAGAACCAGAGAGGCAATGGACGTAATCTATCCTGGTATTTAGGATAACTCCCATTGGCAAACTTATGAAGGGAGCAAGGATACGCCTCTCTCTCTCACCAACTGCTCCGGAAAAAGATAGTATCTACAATGTCCTCACGACGACTATTTTGCAGAGAAATGTGATCCCTATTTGAGGATCCAAGGTTAAGAGGGTCCAAGTGGGCAGGCTATCCAGAAAAGAGATCCTGGTAGACTGAGGCAGACGATATACGGGAGTGAACTGCTCAAGTTACAAAAAATTCCTACCGACTGAACGCTGTCAACTTCATTTTGACGAAGGCGCATGATGATGATGTACAAAATAATAGTCTCGCAGAAAAAGGCTACTGCCTTCCAATTCAAGTGTCTCGTGGGCAATTCGCCTATTATACCCTCCAGCGAAAGGTTCCCACCAACCAACAATTTTAATAAATGTCGTTTGGTTGGTCCCAGCCCAGCACTCTACCAGATTGTGAGAAATGATATAATTTTCTCTTATTTATCGTACATCACACTTAAAATAATATAAAAGGAGACATAAATTGTATAAATTAGTACCAGAAAACAGGAGGTGTTATCACTTTAAAGCGATTTCTTCCAAACAATGAAGCATATTTGCTTAGTAGAATAAATTAATAATACACATTTAAAAATGCGTATAATAAAAAAACGTGTAGTTGTCTTTATGTATCTCCATTTTTTAAAGAATAGCTTCAATTTTAAAGATATTGTCGCCAAGTAGGTTAACGTTTCCGATACGATATGTAGCAACTTATAAGCAATACAGTTAATCCTTTTTAGATTAGCAATTCTTTCCCGTAGAGTTTCATAACATATCTTCATGTTAGATTAAATTTTTTATCAATCTTTAGAATCATTTACTAACTGTTTCCTTCAGCGTCACCTGTATTTTAACCAGAGCCATTTAGGGAAATTTGTACTTATAAATGAATTAATTTTGTTAATTACTGCCTCATTGGTTAGCATGTACGACTACAGACATGAGGTCCTGGGTTCGAGCCCCGCTTCGGGCCAAATCGAAAACGATATTAAGTCTTCTATTAAGATTTACTCAATATTTGCCCGAAGTTGGGAAAAATTTGGCAGTGTGATCCATCCCCGTGCCTCGAAGAGTACGTTAAGCCGTCGGTTCTGCACCTGATCTCTCTCCGGTCGTGTCGGATTGCCGTCACGTCGGACTATGACAGTGAAGGAATAGAGAGTACACTTTTGTGCCAATCCGTAGTGGAGTAAAGTGGTGGGTCTATGCTCTAAAAACCATCTCTCATATGAGTAAGGAGGCCTGTGCCTAGCAAGTGGAACGTTAATGGGCTGCTACCTACCTTACCTTACGACTTACGAGAAAAGAAAGAGGCTTAAATATTGTTAGTATGACTAGTTGGTACAATTAATTTAAACTTAGTGAACATCTACATTGCGAAAGAAATCATTTCGCTAAATTTCTAAAAAAAATCGTTACGATACAATGTTATGTAGAAACCATAAGATAAATTATCTATTACCAGGTTAGTGGCCTTTATCATCACTTATCATGAGATGAAATTACAACCAAGTTCTAATCAATCAGCAATAACAAAAATTACACCGGAGATTAATAACCCAGGGTGTAGTGTAGAAGCTTTGCACTTTACTTGATTATGAAGCTGTTGAATCGATCTAACGTTCCTAACAATGTATGCAGTGATGGATTGCACTCTATTAACCAACGATAATGTTAGTAGATTCATCGTTGTTTACCATAGTATCGCTATCTAGCTTATTATATTTAGATAGTAGTGTCAGTAATGCGTTGCCATACCCAACAATCAAATTGATCGCTCACGCAATTCGACTCGAAGGACCAGTTCTATTTCATCTTGATGTTCAGAAGAACTGGGTTCAGCTATCATTCAGGCCCTGATTCGAAAAGCAAATAAAAAGACGGGGATTTGATACATACATAGCATCGCGTCTCATTCCCATTGGGGGACTACTCTTGACCTGGCCCTTATTTAAAATGACCTGGATTTGTTCCAGGAATGTTCGCCTTCGTCTTATCCTTACAACTTGACTCAGAATTGTTTTTGTCAGACTCTTTTTAATCATTCTCTCTACGTGCCCAAACCATCTAAGCATACCTTTCTCAATTTTAGTCACTACATCTTCTTTTATGCCACAACGTTCACTTATCATATTATTTCTTACTTCTTCAATCCATTCACACTTCTCAACGTTCTTTTATGCTTCCTCTGTCACACCTAACTTTCACTACCATACATAAGTGTTGGCAGCAACACTCTTGCATGCACAGCCAGTTGGCCTTTGAGACACCATCTGGCTATTCGTAAAGGCGTACAGAGCACCATTTACCCTGTCCCCTGCATTGAATCTCCTTTTAATATCACTTTCACATGTTCCATCTTTTGTAAATTTGGATCCTAAGTATACCAATTCTTTCATCTTTCACTTGTTCCCCATCTACTAATCTATCAAAATCTGTGATCAATATATTTGATATGTAAATATTTCCGGGTGCCAAATATGTGAGCTCAATTGGGAGAACTTTACCAAAAACGTAGTTGTTTGAATTTTGTATTGTTTTGATTTTCCACAGAGTATATATATTATACTTGTGCTCTATAAACCCTATCTCCTATCAGTAAGGAGGCCTGCTCCCATCAGTGGAACGTTAACAGACTGCTACTTACCTTATATTATTTACAAGGGGAGAGCTAGCGGTACATCTAGCATTGGATAAAGCAAAAAGGTCACCTTTGCACATAGGTAATCCTTTTTTGATTTATAGGTCCTAACATAAGTTACTGTACTTTGAAATTATACGTGAAATAAAGCTTTTGTATTTATTTATCTATATATAGTACTATGAATAATATTATTTGTAGTAATATATAATACAAATGAAATGCTTCGAGCATGACAATTCCAATGGTAATTGAATAACTCCGATGGACTGACAGGAACGAATTCCGTAAGCCCATTTGATTTCGCGCCTGATTCGATTTTTGCTCGGGACTGATTTTATCAAATTTAAATTGACTTCGCCTTTCAAGATTCCGCTAAAAATTATATGAATTTTCCTTCCTTCTACATTTTATCGCTTTAACGAGCAGGTGTTTCAGAGCAGGCTAACAAGGAGGAACTTCCTGAATTAAAGTGATAACGTTATTTTGTTTGATACATTATATAGCCTTCTTTTATCGCTGGGAGTCTTTTGATGAAGATCTCAGAATACCTAATAAAACCGAGTGATATCATCTACAGAGGTATCAACTTGCTCACTTTTTCTGAGAGTTAATGAATCCAACTAAGGAAAATGTAGAAGATGTCTCAAAAGAAATTTTATATATGGTGGATCGATTTAAAAAAAAAGTAAACCGTACATGGAAAAAATGTTTATTAATTATTAAAATACACTTTTTGGGGATTTATTTCTTAGAAATAATATCATTTAAATGTAGACCCTCGCGTTCTAGGCATTCATTTAATCGAACAATAAAACTACTGATGACGGCTCGGCAGGTGGACTCAGGGATAGATATTTTCTTTCAAATGCGGTCGTCAAGCGGTTTATTAGCGTAAACTTTAGATTTAATATAATCCCATAAGAAAAGTCCATAGGGGCTGAATCTGGACTGCATGGTGGCCTATTTATGTCACCTCTCCGGGAGATCAAGTTGTCTGAGAAAATTTCACGAATACGTGGCAGAGACATATTGGACGTGTGTGAAGTTGCTCCATCCTGTTGGAACTATGTTCTTTGGTTAAAGCCAGATTTTTTTTACAATTCAGGTACCAGGAAGTTGTCTAACATCTCCACATAACGCTCTGAATTCACTGTAACTACACACCCCCTTTCGTCTTCAAAAAAGTAAGGACCGATAATTCCTCGCGCCAGCATCGCAGCCCATACGGTATCTTTAGATGAATGAAGGAGTGTCTGATGTTTACGTGGATTCATTGCAATCCAGTAGCAGCTGTTCTGCTTATTTACGTGGCCATTAAGATGAAGATGAGCTTCATCTGAAAACATATTGTTATTAAACGTTCAAATTCGTTCAATCACCTAATTTACAAAGTAAAGCCTCTGATTGGTATCTTGGGGCTATAATTCTTGCACCATAGCGACTGAATTCCCAAGCCAGGTTACTGATTGACATAACCCCCGCGCCCTTCGGAGACGTTGCGTCTACGCAGTAAGCTAAATAAATATAAAATTTCTTATGAGTCACCTGATATTATAGTACTTAAGGATGTGTCTTAATAAACCATTGCACATACTCAGTCCCCATATTATACCATTTATATTTATCTCTAGGACTTCTGAATACAAACTACGTCAGTTTTTTCAATAATTCATTAAAAAGTTTTGACGTTGTTGTATAATTACTATTGATATTACAATTTTTACATCTTAAATAGATGGAGCGTGTACACATAGAGACGCTTCTCTAGCTTATATTTTATTCAATTCACTAATATAATTTAATTTTAAACTCGTTTTAATTGTAAGCATTCTATCTGCAATGTTTTCTTAGAAAAGTGAGACAAAGTAAAGACCTTTTTTTTTCACACTAACAGTTCACGACCTCGCAGCCCTCGCAGGCATAGCGGCAGTTCGGTTACCACGGCGGGCTCGGTGGGCAACTGTGCGAGCGGGATCTTACCTCTCACGGATTCTTTCGGTAGTCTGCTTTTTGCGAAGAACATCTTCACAGAAGGAGACTACTACCCTCCACGCATCTGGCTCTTTGAGCATCACTGCTACTACGGTTTTAGCCGAAAGATGAAGAATGCGTCGTTCGGAGTACCACGCGGGGCACTCTTCAAGCGTGTGCTGGGCGTCGTCTTGTTCTGCACACACATTGATAGCATCCAGGGGTTTCCTTCCTTCCACTTCAGAACAGGTACTCACCAAAAGAACCGTGCCAGGTGAGCATCTGCGTCAATCTGAAAGTGACGTTTCCATCACTCCTCTCTATCCAGGCCTCAAAATTTGGCAAAATTGCCTGCACGATTCGTTGGCAAATTGCACGCTCCTCTTCTAGGCACACCCGCCACTCCACATGTATTTGGTAATATGCCCACTTTTTTAACAAGCAAAGCTCTTTCTCAAGTGTATCTCCCCCCCTCTGACGAATGGCGCGGGTCTGCCTGTAAAGTTTAGCAGCCATAACCGCCAGAATGTCCAAAGGCAGAGAACGTCCCAAGAGAAGTAAAGACCTAATAAAGAAGTTTCGCTTCAAACACATGCTGACCTGAAAAGCTGACCACACAATTTGAGGCCAATCCATAAGTCACAATATCTGAAGTAATTACTCACTAGTGTCACGCAATTCTTCGTTTTAAAATATTTCAAAGTTCAAGATAAAAGTAATATCGAAGAGGAAATTGTTCCTTATTGGATGTTCGGCACTTTTTTAATTAATTTACTACAAGTTTCATCGAACTTTTCTTAATTGAATTTGAATTTCATTTATACATATAAATAATAATATTAAAGTGTCAGTTTGGGACGATAAAATAACAATTTTCGAAGTGAGAACTTCTTTAGACGTGCTATCGACTTGATTTATTGGGTATTGAATGAAACTGAGCCATCACACTTGGGTATGTAGCACTGATGCGAATAAATAAACACGTCATTGAATATGGAAGATCAATCAACAAGTCACTGCTATATTTAAATTCACTATCTAAACTAATATTTCTTTATTGAAACACAACACACTTAGAAAACACATAAACTTCTACTAAATTATATATAATTGGTGTCGCAAAATAGGCGGTCTTATCGATTTGAAGGTTTGAAGGCGAGTGTGCTTTAGACCATACGACTGAACTAAAACGCCGTCCCTTCGCCTCGCCCAGTTTACTACCAAGTTTTTTTTACATAATTATGAATATATGTCAAATATATATGGGTAAATTCAAAGAAACGTCAATTCTCACAGAACCGTCGCAATATATATGTCGGAGAATAAGAGAGAATGATAGCATGAAACATAGGAGCGTAAGGTTCTCCGCCGACATCATCATTAATTGCATCCATAATCATATAAATCAATCATAAATCACATCAATTTCCATACTGTGGGCGTTGGTGCAATTATTAATTAACTCAGATTATAATGTCAGTCACTTAATGTTCCCGATAACAATTTACATACATTAATAATATAATAATAATTAAATAATAGCTAGGAACGCGACAGTTTCAATAGTCGACCGCTCTGGCGCACCATCACCCGAGAACTACCAAGTCCGCCGCCGGCTCACGACACCTGACTCTGGCCCGCGCCGATAGATAGATGGCGCCAGCGTTCCACACACTACCGCACTCCGACATATACCTATATATGTCGGAGTGCGGTGGTTGGATCCATTATTTAATTTCTTATTCTGTGGGCGTTCGTGGGTAATGTTGGTGCAATCAAACACTTTGTTAATTAACTCGGATTATAATGTTCAATCTTTTAATGTTCGGGATATCAATTTACACAAACTCATTAACACTAATAGCTAGGAACGCGGCAGTTTCAACAGTCGACTCCGGCCGACCGCCGCTCGAGAACTGCCGAGAGGCGCGCCGGACTGCCACTTATTGACTCTGCCCCCACGCCGACACAAAGATGGCGCCAGCGTTCCACAGACTCTTNTGAAAGTGTTTCGGGGGAATCAGGCGCTAGTACATCACATACATATATATTATATATATATATATATGTATATATATATATATATATATATATATTATATCCGTAGTAATATTCACTTATACAGCAAGAAAAGTGAAATACACAATTTTAATCTCATATTTTAGAGTAAAGAAGGTTGAGAAATCATTTGTGAGCTTAAGCATACGCGTTTTTAATAAGATAAAAGATCAAAATTATAATTTTACAAAAGGTATATTATAATGTTGAAGATTATTTAAGCGATTTAAATGTTGGTACTTGATTCCTGTTGCATAGCTAAGTAGCAGCCCATTAATGTCCCACTGCTGGGCCCAGGCTTCCTCACTCATGGGAAAGAGGGTTTTTAGAGCATACCCAACCCGCTGCTCCATTGCGGATTGGCATTCACCCTCATAGTCCGACGTGACGGCAATCCGACACGATCGGAGAGAGCAGGCGCAGGACCGACGGCTTAACGTGATCTCCGAGGCACGGGGGTGGTTCACACCGCAAACTTCCCAACTTCGGGCAAATATTGAGAAAATCTTAATAGAAAACTCAATATTGATTTTTTAATTGGCCCGACCCGGGACACTAACTCAGGACCTCATGTCTGTAGTCGAACAAGCTAACCACTAGACCAATGAGGCAGTTAGACCAATGAGACCAATTGCATACAGAAGCAAAATATTACACATTATAACATACACAACTATCTCTATAAGGGTAACCGTTGAGTTTCTTGCCGGTTGCTTCTCAGTGGGTTTACCTTTCAGAACAGGTTGTATATTTATTACCAATGGAGAGAATACTGACGATTCGAAAGTGCTTTTTGAGCCTACGCCGATTTTTGTCGGTAAGACTGGAAGAATATCCTAGTATATGAATACATAAGTAATTAATCACGACACATAATGCGGAGATATGGGTTGGAGTAACTCGTGGGTTGACCTTTTCATTTTTTAATGTGAAATCTGGTCGGATTTACTGGGCCCGGATTATGAACCCACAAGTTATTTCATGTTTACAACTTCTGAGAAAACATCAACTTTGAACGGTTAATTTTTGATGAGCGTAAGCAATTTCATATTAAAAAAGAACTAAAACTCTTTAATATTTTCCTAAGTTTCGCATTTTACATTTATTATAAAAAATGTATTTATGGAATAAAATATATTTCGAAGTGAATAAGATTCAATAAAAGTGCGCACTTATAAATCCAACCTTGATATCAAACATATTGATTTATAGATGTTTTTTCATATTAATAGATAGAAAATACTTTATTTTACACCACACAGAAAACATAAAACAGAAACAATGTAAAAGATAAAAAAAAAACAATGTACAAAAAAGGCAGCCTTATTGCTGTGATTTCTACCAGACAACCTTTGGGTTAAGGTATTATATAGTGTTTTTACACGTAATATTAAAATAAAAGTAAGAAACATCCTATCAACTTCCCACTGCTGGGCACAGGCCTTGTACTCGGATGGCGCAGAGGAACCATCGTCACTTTAGATTTCAAACTTTAATATCATCTTACTTAGAAGATATAAAAGCGTGAGAGTGCATTAAATGCTCTAATCGAAATAGAGTACATTAAAAATGATATTGTAATGATGATGAGAAAAAAGAAGGATACCCCAATGAGTTTGTTGTGAGCTCTTCTTAGAACAGGTCGCGAAGATAACCTCGTAAGTTTAGATTTTAAGTGCTTCTTTAATAGCATCAATCGCACATTGGAAATAACATGTGAAAACGATATTTGAATGACTACTTAGAAGATATAAAAGCGTGGGAGTGCATTAAATGCTCTAATCGAAATAGAATACATTAAAATGATATTGTAATGATGATGAAAATAAAAGGATACCCCAATGAGTTTGTTGTGAGCCTTTCTTAGAACAGGTCGCAAAGATAACCTCGTAAGTTTGGATTTTAAGTGCTCCTTTAATAACATCAATCGTACATTGGAAATAACATGCGAAAACGATATTTGAATGACTACTTAGAAGATATAAAAGCGTGGGAGTGAATTAAATGCTCTCATCGAAATAGAATACATTAAAATGATATTGTAATGATGATGAGACAAAAAAGACACCCAAATGAGTTTGAGTGAGCTCTTCTTAGAACAGGTCGCGAAGATAACCTCGTAACTTTAGATTTTAAGTGCTTCTTTAATATTATGAATCGTACATTGCAGATAAAAGAAAAAACGATAATTAAAAGACTACTTAGAAGATATAAAAGCGTGGGAGTATAGGCTCTAACCGTAATTTAATAAATTATACATTATATTTGTAAAAAAAGGACATCCGATTGAGTTTGTTGTGGGTTCTTCTGAGAGGAGGTAGAGAAGAAACCCTTGTAACATTATATTCTAAGTATATCGAGAAAAATAATATTTTACGATGATAAAGTCCTGTAAAATCCAACTTGATTAAAGAAATTTTGAATTTGAATTTCTCATTACGTTTACAAAAGGCTGATTGTTCTCATGATGACTTACATGAGTTTAAGAATGTTAGACGTAAATTATTATTACATTCTACCTCCATTATCATAATGAGATTTTAAGTTGAGGCTTTGTAAATGTGTATTAAAATCATTTACAGTCTTATGAAGATTCAAAAGAACTTCAGTAATATGAAACGGCTTTTCCTCAATTCCGCTTGCGATAAACTTAAAATTTCCCATAAAACAATAAAACAAATTACGTGACCGTGAAGTTCACAAAAATAGACGGAATATCATTCCGAACTTATATAGAGTTTTCGGTTTGATTGCCTTTCAAATTGGATGGGATAATTTAATTTGAAATCCAATCAAAATTGTTGTTTAAATTTAGCCATCGCGTGGTTAAAACCAACAAACTCCGTCAACATCACGCCCGAAGTTTTTCAACGTTAAGGCTAATTTAACTTTTCCAAACAATGTCCCTTTTGGGACAGGAGGCCCGATATTCAAACTTCATTACGAGCATACTTTTTTAACATATTATTGGATGTCTTTACACTGGTAGCACAAACCGAGAATAGTATAGGAGTACATCTATCTTTTATTAACATATATATGTTCGCGGCAGGCTACCAGCAAGAACTTATCGTCAAGAAGCAAAACTTATCATCACTTACCATCAGGTGTGTACACAGTCAAGCGTTAACCTGCCAGAAATTAAAAAAATAAATGTATTTTTACTTAATTTTTAATAAAACTGCCTCATTGGTCTAGTGGTTAGCATGTTCGACTACAGACATGAGGTCAGCCAATTCAAAAATCAATATTGAGTTTTCTATTAAGATTCTCTCGATATTTGCCTGAAGTTGGAAAGAATTTGGCGGTGTGATCCACCCCTGTGCCTCGGAGAGCACGTTAAGCCGTCGGTCCTGCGCCTGATCTCTCTCCGGTCGTGTCGGATTGCCGTCACGTCGGACTATGAGGGTGAAGGAATAGAAAGTACACTTGCGTACTATGCCTGCCAATCCGCAGTGGAGCAGCGTGGTGGGCCCTGCTCCAAAAACCCTCTCTCTTATGAGACGTTAATGGGGCTGCTACTTAACATCAATCTTTTATTCATCAGCGCTACATGGTCTTCAGACTGTGTAGCATAAATGCTGAGCTGGGTCCATTTTCTAGGTTATGCCACACATCGCAGGGTATTATAAAATGTACTAAAATATATTGTGATGTGTGGCATAATTTATAAATAAAGATATTTTTCTTTCTTTCTTTCTTTCTTTCTTTCTTTCTTTCTTTCTTTCTTTCTTTCTTTCTTTCTTTATTAATATATATAGGTTAACGGCAGGCTACTAGCAAAAACGTACCACCAAGTAAAAAGATTTGTATTCCTACAACGCTGTATAGAACTTACCATCACTTACCATCACGTGTGATCACAGTCACGCGTGAACCTGCCAGAAATTAAAAAAATAAATTTATTTTAATTAATAAAAACACTAGTTTTCAAAGGTTTTTGGTTGCTTCTGCACAGAAACTTTTGTACCGATTCTGACGAGAGGAGAAAAATAACTAATATTATTGGTTATTTTGATCTAAAACGATCGATACGACGAGAAGTCCATAGACACATTAAGGGTACAATACAATAATGGCTTCAGGATACTGTTGGGTTTGCTGCGGTTTTGCTCAGCTTCAAGCATGTTTGCGCAGGAGAGAACGTATGACTTTTATGCCATCATCAGAAAGAGGACGTCAACCCTCCTGGCAAAACTGCGCTCGAGCTTCAACAGTATCCTGAAAATGCTAGCGGGAAAACTAGACTCGCCAATCCAGCAGAAATTTATATCTGTTTTGGTGCGGCGAGATAGTTTCTATAGATAGTTAGATAGTTTAAGTTTAAATATTTTTCATTTTTATTTTTTACTAACATAGCTTTTAAGTAAAACTTTTTTTTTCAAATGGGCCTTTGTTGCACCAAATAAATAAATATTATTATTATAAAACATTCCACGTGAACAGACGTAACCAGGCGTAAACCAAACATAACCTGAAATTAAAAACGATGTACAGTTTTATTAAAAATTTAAACAGGAACGATAAGTTCCAACTGTATTAATAAGGTAAGGTAAAAAAGACAAGTAGGAGCTTATAAACGTGCGTTTGGTGGGTACAGGCCTCCTCATTCATAGGAGAGAGGGTTTTTAGAGCGTAGACCCACCACTTTGCTCCATTGCTGATTAACAGGCATGAATTGATTAGCAGGCGTAGTACACAAGTGCACTCTCTATTTCTTTACTCTCATAGTCTGATGTGACGGGAATCCGACACGATCGGAGAGAGGTCAGTAGCAGTACCGACGGCTTAACGTGCTTTCCGTGGCACACCGCCAACTTCCCAACTTCGGGCAAATATTGAGAAAGTCTTAATAGAAAACTCAATATTAATTTTAAAATTGGCCCGACATGAACATGCTAACCACTAACCCATGAGGCAGCTTAATAATAATAATAATATTTATTTCTCAGGTAAATACCCATTACAGTCACACACGATACAGTCACAGTTAAATTAAATAAATTATTACGAGAAGTTTAAGTAATTTAAATAACTAAAATATTAATAAAACTAAAATATAATACAAAGTAAAATAAAATAAAGTAAGATAATTCAAAATTAATAATAATAATTGGAAACTAAATCTATTTATTTGGACTGTGGTGCACGGAATACCAAAACTTAAAAATTGAGTAGTCAAAATTTTCTGTCAACGTCTTAATAATGATGTTGTCGGAGATTCGTATTCTGTTCCAGAATCTTCCAATTCACGATCTTATGATTGCATAAAAATCTGGTATTCTGGCATTAGCATGGCAGATGCACTACATGATCGATGTAATCTCATTAGAATACGATACGCATTATTATATTGCACCCTGATGTTATTATTTGCACGTTTTGAAAAATTTGTCCAAAGCTGACAAGTGTAAAAGCTTAGGCAATACGCCCGTTTATTAAATACTTATTATAACACTGTAAAATGTAGACAGGTTACGAATACATATAGACGAATAAAGAAAGCGTAATCCCACATTTGAAAAACAATATTTTCTTTTAAACACGGTACAATTTGCCTGCGTTGGTTGCATCACGTTCCCCGTACAAATGACAGACATGTCGCGCAAATGAAAATGTACACCTGAGTGACTGTTTGTAGTTTATACACCTTAAACACTGTGAAGAGAGAAGCGGTTATTGTGATCCTCTCATAAATGAAGGTTTTCCACGTTGTCTTTCATGCAGAGATGATCTTTTTGCGCAGGAAATTTATTTATTTATAACTTATGAACTAGCAACATAATTACATGTTAGAACTACAACTAAAACTATGCTAAGGGTTATTAAATTACACATAATTATACTTATAGCTAGTTACTTCATACACCTAAAAACTCAAGTACTACACACTATAAATTTGGATAACTTGGATACTAATACTAAAATAACAGCGACAATACAAACAAACTACAAAGCAAAAAAAAAATAAGTTAAAAACTAACCAAAACAAATTGAAATTTTATTTAAAGGAAGGTAGTGCAGATGACACTTCCTTCCTGAAGTGGGCCAAATTCTGATAGAAAATATCGATTTTTATATTATTCTGTACTAATACGAGGTGTGTTCAAAAAGTATCGCGAATTTTGTATTTTTTCAAAAATTATTTATTTATTCATGAATATCTATTTTGTCCCCTTCAAAGTAATCCCCATGAGATATTATACCTGTCTCTTATAGGTTTTTCCAATCTT
>JACTOM010000927.1:3313590-3357380 GCA_015832385.1 Elymnias hypermnestra | reverse complement strand
CTCCGCCGACATCGTTATTAATTAGATCCATTATTTAATTTCTTATTCTGTGGGCGTTCATGGGTATTGTTGGTGCAATCAAACACTGTATTAATTAACTCGGTTTATAATGTTCAATCACTTAATGTTCCCGATATCAATTTACACAAACTCATTAACACTAATAGCTACGAACGCGACAGTTTCAACAGTTGACTGTTCGAGCGCTACTCGACAACTGTCGAGTGACTCCCGCCGGACCGCCACCATTGACTCTGTCGACGCCGATAGATGGCGCCAGCGTTCCACAGATATCTGCCCTCCGACATATATATATATATATATATAAGAGAGAAGGAACATAAAGCATAGGGGCGTAGGATTCTCCGCCGACATCACCGTTAGTGGCATCCATAATTCTATCTCCATACTTTAGGCTTTGGTGGGTAATGTTGGTGCAATCAAGATTATAATGTCCAATCACTTAATATTCCCGATAACAATTTAAACAAATATAAACAATAATAGCTAGGAACGCGACAGTTTCAACAGTCGACCACACCAGCGGGCGGTCCTCCAGAACTGGCGAGACGCGCGCCGGATTGTCACCATTGACTCTGTGCCACGCCGATAGATAGATGGCGCTAGCGTTTCACAGACTACTGCACTGCCACACATATATATATTTCTTCACGTCGGCCGTGGCCCTATCATGGAGGCTACCAAGGGTCACCAGGGCCCATAGTGGTGAAGGTAGCCTCGACCACCGTAGATGGCGGGAGGAGAGATACGGGGAGAGATTCCACAGGGGTCGAACAGATGTGAATGATTTATGCACCTACCTGGTCTCCTGGAGCCGATCTCCTCGACGGCGACGAGCCCTGGCAGATGAATGATCACGTGGATGTGTAATTTGTATGTGTGTATAATTGGTGAGTGTGCATTTAACCTGCCAAGGCATCGCCGAAGGCTGCTGTAGGCGACGCTGGTTTTCTATTCCACTCTAAAGACACTCAGGGAAGTCCAACTTAGGCCACCGTGTGGGCGGAAAATAACCTAGCCGCGCTGACCCGCCACACTTCGATAGGCGGCAACGAGGGTGCCTCCAAAACGCGACGAACTACTTTACTAGCACCACAAACCCAAAAACCGCGTGGAATTACCGCATTTTCCTGACAAAACCATACAAAATCACGAGGCGGGATTCCGTTTTGCCTGTTCGATACGCCTCGAGTTGAACAAGCTATCGACTTCTGTACTTCAGATAATCTATAAACTATATTGCTCTATGCTCATGGAGCAGCGCGGAGGCGCCCTCTCGTGTCGTATACGCACACCTCCCGATAACCAGTGCATTAGTACGTCGGAAAGCTTGCAGATGGCGCGAGTACGCTACTTCCGAGAAGCCAATGCTTAGCGCCAGATTGCGCGAACAATATTACTTATATGTGTATAATATCTACGTATTAGGACGTAGTTATTTGTATGTATGTCTATAGTTATACACCGCCTACCTCCTACTACCTACTCTTACTTTCTATTATTCCTATACCAAAGGTTGTATAATAGAGATCGCTACCAAGCGATAAGACCACCTCTTGTGCTCTGTATTTTATTCTGTATATCTGTTTTTCTTTCCTAATATTGTGGTGTACAAAAAGTAATAAATAAAAATACTTTCTGCTTTTCCTAAGTGAAATAAGTGTGCTGTAAAAAATGTAAAACAATTTTGCGTTACCAATTTATCCACTAGGTGTTAACTTGGTAACGATAGGGGTTGCGAAGGTTTTAAGCGACTTCATTTTAAAATGCTTCGTAGCGTGACTTTGCCAATGGCTTTGATGAAAATCTTTACACACCGTCAACGCTTTTCGTCGTCGAATCTTACACCATCATCGTCGTGACATCTTAAAAATCGTTATGTAATTTTTATTTATAAAATTCTGGGATAAAAGTAAAAAGTACTTTTTAATGGGTCAATGCTCCCGGAACCGATGATGGAATTATATTCTGGATTACTCTTGTACCTTGTACGATGTTGACCGGATAATTTATAGGTATTTTATACATAAATTGAAATACCTGATATGTATTACATCCTTTCCCATAAAGACATTCAATATTTCTTTATTTGCGAACTTGGGTTACATTATCTATGTATCTGTATATATAAAAGAGATATGCAGGTATCTATTGACTCATCACGATATCCCTGGAACCATAAGGCGTAGAGACTTGGAATTTGGTAGGAATCTTCCTTTTGCCGAGTAAAGGTCAGCTAAGAACGGTTTTTACGAAATTATTACCACAAGGGGGTTGCGGGGATATTAACTCTTGACTCAACACGATATCTGTGGAACCATAAGGCGTAGAGACTTGAAATTAGGTAGGAATCTTCCTTTTGCCGAGTAGAGGTCAACTAAGAACGAATTTTATGAAATTATACCCACAAAGGGGGTTACGGGGGTATTAACTATTGACTCATCACGATGTTTCTGGAACCATAAGGCGTACAGACTTGGAGTTTGGTAGAAATATTCCTTTTGCAGAGTAGAGGTCAGCTAAGAACGGATTTTACGAAATGATTACCACAAGGGGGTTGCGGGGGTATTAACTCTTGATTCATCACGATATCTGTGGAACCATAAGGCGTAGAGACTTGGAAATAGGTAGGAATCTTCCTTTTGCCGAGTAGAGGTCAGCTAAGAACGGATTTTACGAAATTACACCCGCAAGAGGGGTATTTAATTAAAAAATTCAAATTTTCCCATTAAAAAAATGTTTACAGGCTATAGTTTTTATGGTATTTAAAACTTGGTCAGAATTTTTTTTAACAAAATGGAAACTATCAAAAGTAAATTTTAGAAAGTTCCACTCTCAAAGTGTGGGTATGTTTCTTCTTTGTGAAAAAATTGCCTAAATTAATGATAATGCTACCAAAATAACATGCCACGCAGACAAAATCGCGGGTTCAGCTAGAAGTTAAAAAATTGTATTGTACAGTTCCGAAAAATTTATACTTATAAAAAAGGAAATTCGAAAGCTCTATTAATGCTCTTTATAATACTGAATGCTGTAATACGTGCTGTCGATTAGTGTATTAGTCTAAAGAGATTAGTTTTTAGATTCGGGAAACGTAGTTTATGTTTATGTCTAGTCGTTGTAAGTTTCTGGAGTGAATGCAAATTTTTACGGACTTGTAAAGACATATACAGGACCAGTGGATCTCCTAATGCATTAGCCACTAAAACACGAGCTCATTTACGAGTTACTGTCAGTTACTCACCATAGCCGTCGTGGCCATTAATTAATTAAATAATAACAAAAAATTATGACCAAATAAATATACCACATGAGGAAGCACATCTACATCACAATCTACCAGAAGCACTGATACAGAATAACAATATAAGTTTATTTAAAAAAGATCTTAAGGAAAAAATCTATAGACAAAGAACATAAATGTGCAGGCGTCCAATGTATTTCAAACATTGTATCGCATTTTAAGCAAAATTCTTTATCCACAATACAGCCAATTGCGCACCTAAATGTAATGTTTTGTTTTTTATGATTCAGGTGCACAATAAAGGTTTTTGCATTGTACAAAGGAGGTGCAGTGTTGTTATTAACATCGTTTTGAAGTTTCAGACGATCACAGGAAGTACGATTCTCCAAGTGAACAACAACTTTGTAGAGTTTACATTATGCTTTGATTACCCATGACAGTGATCTTCCATATCCAAATGGAATCAAGGCTTTTTAACAACATTAAAATATATTTAATGTTATTTGCCTAATTGACTGTTGGTGTCTTTTAAGGAAAGAAATAAATAGAAAAAGAATGCCGTTTCGCCTATGACTCTGTACACAGCCACAGCTATACAGGTTACCTGCACTTTGATCTCCCGCCCGCTAGCTTTGCAATTTGTGTCTGTCATGACTTTTTGTGAGGAAAACCCTTTGTTTAGCATAGCGCTTATTGGATTATGTTAGAAAAAATAACAGTTAAAAATCCTTTATTCATATAAGCTTTTTCTGGACTTTAAAGTCGTTCTTTCATAACCCATTCCCTCGGTCTATATATATATGATGATATTGAATACTTAGTGAGCTTTTCTAAACTTGTAGATCGTACTTAAAGTGTATATACATACACAGCATCACGCATCATTCCCATAGCATTAGCCAGATACCACGTCCTTCCATTTGCCACGATCCTTGCATATCTCCTTCGCTTCTTTCATTCTCATTAAACCTTTCATACAAGTTTGTTGGTTTAGTGTACTCTTGACTTGGCCGTTATTTAAAATATCCTGGATTTGTTCCAGGAATGTTCGCCTTACAACTTGACTCAGAATTGTTTTTGTCAGACTCTTTTTAATCATTCTCTCTACGTGCCCAAACCATCTAAGCATACCTTTCTCAATTTTAGTCACTACATCTTCTTTTATGCCACAACGTTCACTTATCACTCTATTTCTTACTTTATCACTCAGTTTCAATCCATTCACACTTCTAAACGTTCTTTTATGCTTCTTCTGCCATACCCAATTTTCACTACCATACATAAGTGTTGGCACTGGTTTAAAGTACTCTTGACCTGTCCCATTTTTAAAGTGTCCTGGATTTGGTCCAGAAACGTTCCGTCTTGATGTTCCTTCCAACTTTCCCATTCACTCGTGACTCATAAATCCTTTTTGTCAATCTCCTTTCATTCATTCTCACTACGTGCCCAAACCATCTAAGCATACCTTTATCAATTTTGGTTACTACATCTTCTTTTATTCCACAACGGTCTCTTGTCACACTATTTGTTACTATTTTTTAATTTAAAGTGTAATAATGTTAATACACTTTGAACTAGGAACATTTTTACATGATCGTTGTTTTATAATATGTAGTAATATATTATATTTAAGTAATACAAAAATATTTGTTACGATTTGACCTTGATACGCTAATACCAAAGCGAAGTCGAACTTAGTCGGATTATTATTCCGTTTCATCTTGTTTCACATGAATCATTAATATCTGACATCCTCTGACGCTCTGATTTTTGGCGCGTAAATAAATCTGCTATAACGACTTGAAAATATAGGTTTTATTTATAAGTTACCGAGTGTGGAGTGGTGCCCGTTGTTAAGACTGGTTTAATGGGCTAAGATATTGTAATGATTCGGGCGTGGGTAGTTACTACCCTCTAGGGTTGACAAAGAGATTGCGACACTTAAATTATATGTATATATAGAGGCTGACAACACTCGCACACAAAACAATAAAGAAAAAGTAACAAAATAATTAAAATACGCCTCCATTGTTTGCACCTTGCTCCTATTTACATACTATTCCTGCCACTGAAAGGTCGTCTACAATAGATCGCTTTAAGTGTGACCGACTTAATTAAGCAACTAACTCTGTAAGGTTCTAATTTTTATTCCTCTTGGCCACGCAATAAATAAATAAAATAAAATTAGAATGCAGTACGTATTATGGAAATAAAGGGGCATTCACCGATAGATAAATTATTGAAGATTTGAAATTTAGTGAGTGAGTAGCAGCCCATTAAAGTGCAACTGCTGAGCACAGGACGACTTATTCATAGAAGAAAGCGTTTTTCGAGCATAGACACACCACATTGGTCAAATGCTAGTTGACAGAAATAACACAAGTACACTCTCTATCTCTTCGCCCTCATAGATTGAGGTGACGGCAATCCGACACGAGTGGAGATAGATTGGACGCAGGATCGACGGCTTAACGTGCTCTCCAAAGCATGTGTGGATGGAGCATTCCACCAACTTTCCAAATACTCAGAATTTTATAACAGACAACATAATCAGTCAGACCTGACTAGACCAATGAGGCAGTCAGAACTGAAAATACAATTAAACCGAACAGTTATTCTATTGAAGCAAGCTTTACGCAATTATTCAAGATACTGTAAGTATTCCAACATATCTAAGTTTAATTATAAATGAATATTGTTTCTGTCTTGCGCAGGTGATTGGAAAGTCTGCGGTCACTTCGAACATTCCTTACCGTATCTAAATTGCGATTCGCAGTAATTTGTCTTCAGTCAACGTTTAAAGGTAAACAGAACAATTTATCGTATAAATAACTTTCAACGTTTCCAAAACACTTCTAATGTATCAAATATAATCTTGGCAATCTCTAATAACAATCAAATGCAATCGTGTGGCTCTTTTCAAAAACTTAACACTTGTAATGCTAGATATCATCGCTCTTTATTCAATAATGACGGTTTTAATGGAAAAATATTCAAATATATATTTATTTGTTCACATATTTATACAAGGAATCATTTTAAAATCCAATTTTTTTTACTGAGGTTTCATTTTTATTAATAGTAACTAGCTACGTCTGAAATCTCTAGCTCTCTTACCAAAACAAATTAGAAAATATAATTTCCTAAATTTGCTCTACCAGATATTAAAGGACCCAGGGCAAAAGTTCAGTACTGCTGAAATGAATTTATATGTACATTAAACTTAACGTGTTTCAAATCTGCAAGCAAACATATCTCATTGCCACAATCAAATATATTTAGTTCACATCAAAGAGAATTTAATCACTACGTTTTGGTTTACGCCCTGTAATTAACAGTAAAGCGAATGTCATAATTACCTACCAGCGTATATTCCACCCAATTTACATTTATTTATATACTCACACATTTATAATGAAATATCTGAAACTATAGGTCCGAATGACTTGAAATTTAGCTTAGTTACTCCTCTTGTAATGTCGACGCTAACTAAGAAGAGGTTTCTTCTATGAATATATAATGTAACTATTTTTCGCTTATTTTGTGGATTCCCACAAAATAAGCGAAAAATAGTTACATTCAGTTATGTATGTGTCAGTTAGATTTATTTTATAATCCTGTAGTTTAGTTAAAAATGGAGAAAATGACAACGTTTTGTCTTCAATTGTATATTCCGATAAAAAGGATAGTTACAATACTCCTAGTATACATTTTAAAAAAATACAATGAATTGTGCCTTAAAGGGAAAACATTTGAATTTCCCTTTCTTCTAGACAAAGTTCTAAATTATTACTTTCTACTAAAAAACTTAATTTATTAAGGGATTGTAATACGTTATTTATCTATATAATAAGACACTATTAATAAAGTACAAATGAATTTACGATACAAGTAGAATTATCAATGTAAAATTTAATATTCGCATAAGTCGATGTCCACCAATTGATATAAATGTCAACTGAAAAAGAAAGGCATATTGTCGTAAAAATAGGAGAGGCGGTTCATTATTTACTTATTATAAGACCTGAATTATGTACACAATCACCAATAAATAAATAAATGAAATGAAATAAATGAAAAAAGGAGTAACATATTCATAACTTTTACAGAAATGCTACCAAAACAGCCGATGTCCAAATAAAGATAAGAAGACTCAAATGAAAATGGCGAGGCACATGAGACGAACGTGGAACGAAATAACCGGAAAATGACGCAGAAGGACACAAATTAAGTGATGGGAGGACAATCTGCCAAAGGGTTGGCGAAGATTGGCAGCAAACCGAAGCAAAAAGAGGGAACTAGAGGAAGTCTATATAGCAATAACAGCCTGAGCCGAAGCTGCTAAAAAAGATGGAAATGTATATATATGTCGGAGTGCGGTAGTCTGTGGAACGCTGGCGCCATCTGTCTTTCGGCGTGGGACAGAGTCAATAGTGGCAGTCCGGCGCACGTGTCTCGGTAGTTCTCGGGTGACGGTTCGCCAGAGCGGTCGACTATTGAAACCGTCGCGTTTCTTTTGTGTAAATTGATTTCGGGAACATTAAGTGATTGGACTTTATAATCTGAATTAGTTAATAAAGTGTTTGATTGCACCAACATTACCCACCAACGGGATTTGATGTGATTTATGATCGATGTCGATGTCGACGGCCTCGCTGGCGCAGTGGTGCGAGTATTCGCTTTGCTAGCGGAGGTCCCAGGTTCGATCCCCGGTAGGACGAATCTACGAAATTGTATTTTCTAACTTGTCTGAGTCTGGACTGGTGGGAGGCTTCGGCCGTGGCTAGTTACCACCCTACCAGCAAAAACGTACCGCCAAACAAAGAGATTTGTGTTCCGGTACAATGCTGTGTAGAAACCGTAAGGGGTATATCGCCTCTTAACAGATTAGCGCGCTTCCATCTTAGACTGTATCGTCACTTACCATCAGGTGAGATGACAGTCAAGCGCTAATCTATCAGCAATAAAATAAAAAAATTCGATTGATATGATTGTGGCCATTCATGACGATGTCGGGAGAGAACCTTACGCCCCTATGCTTTATGCTTTCCTTTCTCTCTTATTCTCCGACATATAGAATTGGATGAAAACATAACAACCAGGTTAATGTAATGTAATTTTAAGTTTATATCGGCCAGTGAATATAGTCTAATTTTATACATAACTGTTTATTTTGAGAATATAAACATCATTTTAAAAAATTGCAATAATACAAGTTGAGTTCTGGCATGTACCTTTAAGTCCTTTAGTACCTTTAAATCGAATTCGTCCGGGGCGCCAAAGCTGAATGCGTCAGTGGTCATCTGGCCCCAACGCCTGGATGAAGAGACTTCGGCTGGGTGTTAGTGGGTATCTTGATTCAACCAGCTAGTCCCACCCTCCCGGCGTGTATAAAGCATTTTCCAGTGTAAAAAAATGTATTATAAGAATGGCTGATATTTGCTGACGAATTGCTGATAGAATGGCGTTATTTGCTGACAGTTCCTTTGGAGTTCTATACGAAACTACCTCAAAATGGCGGCGTAATCAAATCCTGCTTGCAATATGTTCCAATCCGCACTTATTATAACGATATTGTGGATGCTCTAGTTGCAAAAAGATGTAATTAGGATAAATATTGATGCAACAACAAACTGTATGACCCGTATTCAAAATCCTCCTACTATGAAAATGACGCAATGGTTACTTCGACTTAGTTCTTGATAAGATTGAATCCTGACTGGGTATCCCTAAGCTTTTTTATATAAGTGTTTAAAATCGTGCTTTTTGGTGAAGGAAAAGATTGCGAGGAAACCCGTAGTGGAGTGGAGTGGAAGTCGAGTCCTGTGCCCAGCTTTGAGATGTTAATAGTCTCCTACATACCGTACCTTATGCATACAAATTTAATAAGGAATTCTTGTCAAAAAAGGTTGAAGTACTCGCAACATTTAATTATAAAATCCATCGAGTATCTCTTATTTACGCAAACCGTTGTAGTCGCTCCATATCCGGAGGGCATACATCCGCCTTAGCATGTAATTAACTTGACTTAATTAATGAATATCTTCTGTTACGAGCGAATATTGACATGGGGAGGGTAACTTGAAAGTATAAGAGACCACCAACACTATCCACTCTAAGATACACATATGTCCTGCCCTTATTTTTTTGTAAAATACTTAAAAATTTATACATACCCAGTAGAAAACATTACGATCTGCATTTATTAGTATTATTGAAATAGTTTGAAACCTCTTACTCACTGAATAAAGTATTCTTACGCCAGCAAAGCCAACAGCTTCGTTGAATTCATAGATTTTATAGGAATCATAAAACGCAATAAAAATACTTAAGGCCATTATTTTTATCGCAATGTTTTCATAGCATCAGAAATATATCTAACATGTCGAACGATCATCTTTCTAGAGGCTGACATTTTAATTTCCGGTATGAACAAAGTAATTTTTCGTCCCATTTCTGGTATAATATCGATTTAAATAATGTTTTGAAGTATATAATGTTTACCTACGCCTTATTTTAATGGCCTTGTTCTAAACCAGCTTGCATAATTAGTTATTATTAAATCGATTAATAAAAAAAAGGCAAAAACTTATCAGACAGGTGGGAGCGATTTACGTATAAAAAGAGAAGTATAAAATGCAAATTTTGTAAGACAGTGTTTCCAAGATAAATTATTTCTGTTCTTGACGGGCTCGTTGTTGCTCGAATTAAAGAAAGCTCGGGCGAATTAAAGAAATAACATTTTCTAATTTGTTTAAGTCCGTACTGGTGGGAAGCTTCTGTCGTGGCTTGTTACCGCCCTACCAACAAAGATGTACCGCCAAGCAAAGAGATTTGCGTTCCGGTACGATGCTGTGTTTAAACCCGAAGGCAAATTGCCTCTTTCCAGATTAGCACGCTTCAACCTTATCCTATATCATCACTTACCATCACCAACATTCATCATCACCATCACGTGTGATCACAGTGAATCGTTAACCTGCCAACACTAAAAAATCTTTGAAAAGTTATTATAATGTAGACAAAAGTGTCAACATTTTACAACCGTCTCTTTGTATATATGAGTAAACACAAAGTTTTAGTTAAAGGGCACTTCTGTAAGCTAAAGACTACTAAATCTAGTTTCGAGAGCCTAATAGGTTAGAAGGTGCAGACCGACATATAGTACTTTCCTTTATTAAATTAGCATAAATATAAACATGTTTAGATAGAAATCGAGATTTACGATAATTATACCAAAAAACTATTCTATGGACCTTTTTCTTTCATATAGTTTATGTTATAAGGTGGTTACTTTTTATTTCGAAAAATTACAAGGGGACAAGACATTACGAGCGATATGATAGCCTCGTTGCATAACTTAGCAGAGGTCCTGGGTTCAATTACCGATATGGCAAATTTTAATTTGTGGTACTTTATAGTGGTGGAAGACTTCAGCCGTGACTTGTTACCACCCCACCAACAAAGGCTTGCGGCTCAGTAAATAACTTCTTTACGATACGATACTGTGTAGAATCTATAAGAGGTAAATTATATCAGGTAAGCGCACTCCCATCTTACTGTATTGACTGACTGTATTATCACTTACCATCAAGTAAGATAACTGTTAAGAGCGTATCTGAATGCAATAAAAAAAACTTTAAAGAATGTCTTTTTTAATATCAAACTTGCCAAATACTAACTCTCTTATATGCTGCTAGATATATACGATTGTTGATCTACTTTTTCACTCCACTAAAATTATCCTATAACTATTTTCAAGAACCTGTATATATCCCTGGTCAATTTAGATCAAAAAATGAGTCAGCTTACATAAATTACGATCAAGCTGAAAAATTGTGAAATTTTTCAAAACATAATTATAAACAATATTTGAAAGTTCTCCATCATTCCCGTGTACGGAAAAAAATTCAAGGTCAAAAGTAAAAAAATGAGTTTTTCGCGGACTCAGCGAAATGGTTTTACCATAAAAATTGTAGATCATAAAATTATCTATAAAAAATGTATCAACACTTTTTTTTCTCCAAGCCACCGTTTTTGAGATATATATTCAAAAAGTTATCGTTATAATATGCATGAGTACGCCACGTATATACATATACAGAGTTATACTTATATAAAATTATATGAAACCTATCTGTAACCTATAAATGAGTCCCTTAATTTTTAAGCCAGTGTATTAGTCCCGAGCGTTGCTCTGTTAAAACACGTGTTTATCTTAACCTATATTGTATATCATCTAGACCCTACAGACTGGGGTTGGAAGTTGGCCAACAATGTATTAGAGCCAGTTCAAAGTTTATTTCCAAATAGGCAAAAAGGGATAAATAAATGTAGTTGCAAACAAGTCGGGCTGTTTTATACTCTTGCATGCACAAAGTCAAGGCCGGTTGTGCTCTAATACTAAATCACTAACAATGGAGGATTCGTTTGATTCCGACGAAATGTCATGCGATGCATCGCTATTGACGCAATTTACTTGCAGTCAAAATGAAGATGAAGAAGCAGGAGACGAAAAACAACAAGAAGAATATCAAGAAGAATTTTAATCTTAATATGAATCAGGCCAATGAACTTCACCCCTTTTTTAATTTACATCGCATTTATTTTTGAAATTTTCCATTATTTTGCAATAGTTTCACATTAAATAGGATCAGAACTGACCCGTAGAGTAGGCCTAATGGGGAAACCACACTAAAAAAAATGCGCTAAGTACACTACCTCATAGGTGGCGTGGAAACGTGTGCATATTATGACGATAACAACTTTTTGAATCGTTATATCTCAGAAACGGTGGCTTGTAAAAAAAAAAGTATAGATACATTTTTTATAGATAATTTTATCACCTACAATTTTTGTCGTAGTACTTTTATAGTAAAACGTACAGTTTCGCTGAAAATCGCGAAAAACTTATTTTGACCATGAATAACTTTTTTCTATACACGGAAATGATGGGATGGAACTTTCAGATATTGTTTATAATTGTGTTTTGAATAATATCACAAATTTTCAGCTGGATCGTAATTTATGTAACTTCGAATGTCTAAATTAACCGGCCTATAACTAATTTATTCATAATATTTGTATGAATACTAAAGAACAAATAACATAGTAAATTGAAATAGGAAAATAGGAAATCCGTATAAGGAAAGCGTATAACATTGCTTTCCGGTACAGTATTTTCCAAGCACTTTAATTTTAAGTGAGTTTCTTTGAAGCTGGAGGAAACAACCGCAATTGAATGACTGTAAGGAAATGAAATTCTTGTCCCTGTTAGGAGCTGTTCTGTTCTCGCAAATCTGATTGCTTGTATTAATTTATAGCGATATTGGATATGTATCGTCCTTTTGTACTCGTATAATTGAATCAAATTCCTCTTTGTTTTGAATAAACTAGAACTCGAGAGATAAAACAAACTTTATTGTACACCACAAACTATACAGTAAATAAGTAGAATAACTGTTGCACAACGTTCAATAAGGCAGCCTTATCGCTATGTAGCCAGATTTCTGCCAGGCAAATGAAAAAAGGGTATGTGGTTGGTTTAAATTCGGCAAAGATTTTAACGTGTATTGGTTATCTGCACATGTGCGTGTGTGTGTGTGTGTGTGTGTGTGTGTGTGTGTGTGTGTGTGTGTGTGTGTGTGTGTGTGTGTGTGTGTGTGTGTGTGTGNACTTTATTAATTAACTCGGATTATAACGTTCAATCACTTAATGTTCCCGATATCAATTTACACAAACTTATTACAGTTTCAATAGTCGATCACTCCGGCCGACCGCCACTCGAGAACTGCTGAGAGACGGGCCGGACTTCCACTTATTTACTCTGCCCCCACGCCGACACAAATATGGCGCCAGCGTTCTACAGACTATTACACACGGACCAGCGATCCACAGACTCTTGCACTCCGACATATAAATATACACCAGCTGTTCTCTGTGTGACATCCTCGCAATCTCCGACACCAAAAGATTATGGACAAATCCTAACATAATGAGTATCTCAAGTTAATCAAGACAAGTAGTTTTAAGATGATTTTCTCAATATTTGCCCGATGCTCGGAAAGCAACTTAAGCCGTCGATGCTGCGCCTGATCTCTCTCCGCAGATTCACGTCATATCGGACTATGTTAGTGAAGGAATAGAGAGTGTACTATGCGTGCCAAACCGCAGTGGAGAAGCGTGTGGGGTCTATGCTTTAAAAACCCTGTCTCATATGAGTGAGGAAGTCTGTGCCCAGCAGTGGGACGTTAATGGGCTACCACTTACCTTTTTTACTATTAGGTACGTACTATGTAATTTGTTAAAAACAATTGTCGCAGGGTGCATGGAAAATCTCTTGAGAGTTTGTATTTCTGTATATGTATTGTATTTATTTTCTTCTGATGACAATTAAATAAATAAGGTATAACATCTTATACATTTTGTTTTATTACTTTTATTTCTGATTATCAGAGGGATGTTGTAAGCAAATATAACTTAAAGCAACTAAGAAGATAATTTATATATATTTAATCCAAGAAACGGCTCATAAAACCCAAACCAGGCTGAAATCAGTAAAGTTCGGATCTCAGATAAACCCATCGGGGATCAAGGTTGACCTCGCCTTACAGAACTAAGACATCAATCAGAAGTCGTGTATTTTAAGACATTTTCAAGGAATCTACTCTAACGATCTCCCTGGCTTAACAGTGCGGATATTTGCTTCACTAGTAGAGATCCAGAGTTCGATTCTCGGCTGTTAATATCTAACAATTCGTATTTTCCAGTTTGTCTAAGTCTGGACCGGTACAAAGTTATAAATTGCTACTTACTTAATTTTTCTTTGGTAAACACAGAAGTTATTATGAATAACTTCTTAAAAAAGAATTTGTTATTGTCTATTTCTAGCTAATGTGTTGGGATCATTTCAGCAGCTGTATACGACTAAAAGACAAAAGGAGCACGTCCCTATGGCTTTCAGAAAGTGGTGTTATCAACCCAACCCAGTTCGAACCCGGCCTCACTGGCGCAGTGGTGCGAGTACTCGCTTTACCAGTTACCACACTACCAGCAAAGACGTGCCAAATCAAAGAGATTTGTGATCCAGTAAGATGGTGTGTCAAAACTAATAGAAGTAAATCGCCTGTTACCAGATTAGCGCGATTCCATCTTAGACGCTCTCTCACAATAAAATCCACGTAATATTTAGTTAAGTTATTATGTGTGAAGCGGTGGTAGCCGAGGGTAAAAAATATATCAATATGCTCTAAAAAGCAAAAATAACCGCGTATACTTTTGTAGAGTTGTTCGTATTAATATATTTAGAGTCAGTGTCAGCCAAAGTAGGTACCTGAATATATAGCTAAAGGTGCTATAGCTGCCAAGTGGACACGCGGGATACACCTACCTTGGCTGACGCCGACTCCGATTATAAGAATTCGAAGAACTCTAAAACAGAATACGCAATTATTTATTACTTTTTAGAGCGTATTAATAAAGGGTTTTCCAATAAGAGGTTTCATTTTGAATTGCCCTCTATCTGGGCAGCTGTCACTTTTGAAGCTGTCATCTTTTGACATTTGACAAGTAAAAACTACGCCATTACTAAAAATGCAACGATACACGCTTCAACAACGCATTGAAATTGTTAAAATTAACTACAGAAATGGTGAAAATTTTGCAGTCACAGTTCGCAAAACTAATGCACTTTTGGGTCGTCGTAAAGCACCTTCTCGGTGAGCAATAGTGAAACTGGTTAAAAAATTTGAGCTGTTGGGGCAACTTAGTGATGTGAAGAATCGAAACCGTGTGCTTCGCTCAAGAACAATTGAGAATATTGCTGCTGTAAACCGTAGTGTTGACGAAACCCCAGGTTTGTCAATTCCTCGCCGATCTTTGGAATTAGACATTCCACAAACGACATTACACCGTATTTTGCATAAAGACTTAGGTTTTAAGGTTTTTAATTTTCAGTTAACACAAGAACTCAAGCCGGTCGATCACCAGCAACGTCGTATCTTCGCTGATTGGGTCCTCGAAATGCATCAAAATGATCCGGATTTTCCTGGCCGTGTTATTTCTCGAAGAGGTGATCACAATTGGCCCCCGAGATCTTGTGATTTAACACCTTTAGACTTTTTCTTTGGGGTCACGTGAAAAATAAGGTCTATGCCAATGCTCCACAATCGATTAAAGACCTTAAAGATGGAATTCATGAAGTTATCGAGGACATACAGCCGCAAATGTGCGAATTGGTCATGGAAAATTTCATGAAAAGGTTATGGTGCTGCAATTGTAGCCGTGGCGGCCATTTGGCTGATATCGTTTTCCATCGTTAATGGCATACCTTTCTCTTTACAATGAAATAAATATCCATTGATTTCTCTTAAAATATACTCTTTTTTTTAAATATCAAAATGAAACCTCTTATTGGAAAACCCTATATATTTGGAAGAATTTGTTTTGAAGGCGGTTCTTTTTTTGTTAAAATTTTAACTATAACATATACTACATTATATATATATCACGATAATTACCATCCTTCATTTCCTATCTTCATTCGGAACACATATCATTGATAAATGCCGGATTTCCTCTTCAACATTAGAAACGGTCGGGAGATAAATAGATTAAGTATAATTACAACGTTCTGTTGGAATCACTCATAGATCTTCATCTCTTAAAGTCACTTTGATGGATAGATGTTTGTTACTCTTTACAGGCTTATGATTTATAAAAAATATTTTAGAACTACTATACAATTCTGTAAAACTTGTTTGAATGTATTTTTTTATAAAATATTGTAAAAATTATTCACTACATTAATCTAAATTTTGCTGAGATCATTTCTACCATTTTTGTCCTTCTGTCTCGTTTTGTCTCAAGAACTGCTTGATCGATCCTGATGAAAAGTGACATAAATTACAAATTAGGTAGAATTGATATCAACGAATCCTATAATAAATATTGTTCGTTATATTATGCAAAAAAATTTTGTGTACAAACAGACTATACTGTCTATAGTAATATAGTTACAGCGTAAAAATTGCAGCGCTATAAAATCATACAATACAAATAAGGTTATATTAAGCCAACCTTAAATGATAGACATATGCTGTCAAGAACTTTTATTTAGAACATTTAAAAAGGAACAATGCTGTCATATATGATTTTTGCGTAACTTTAACGTTTAACGCAACAGCAGCTCCAAAAAGGATCAGAAAGCAATTTTGAAATAGTCTGTATAGGTGCACCGCTCCTATCTAACGCTGAAACAATTTTTCAAATTCGACCTGTAATTTCTGAGGTTAGCGCGTTCGAGCAAACGAACTCTGTAGCTTAATAATATCAATATAGATTTTGAGTACAAAGATTTAAGTAATAACGCTGCAACCTATATATTACAAAGAGAATTTACAGCCGAATTACGACCATTCGAAGACATTTAATATGTATTTACTTTTATATATTCTGAAAGCAACTCTATAATGAATTCATAGGCTGAGATAAAAGTTGGGCCTAACTTGAGAAAACAAGACAATATTTATCTTCTAAATCCCGTATTAAGTAATTCCAGTAATAAATCTCTCACTTGATTCTTGAACAAACTCTCAGATCCTTCTCCAAGACAAATAGGAGGGTAATTGAGGCGACATAATTATATTATTACAAATTTATATGCAATCTATGTATTTGAAATACAAAACTTGTTTCTTCATATATTCGTTATAGAGTTTCAAACAATCCAATGTGTCCTAGGCTAGGTTAAAAGGCAATAATGCGAATTAGGTTTTAAACCACTAAGCTCACTCTATAAGTCACTGGTTCATCACCAATCTTCAAGACTTTACGATTGAATTGAAATCATACAAAGTGATACCTTTCGCAATATAGACAGTCACTTAGTCCGGATTTTGGATTCGGATTAGCGAGTAACACCGCGTGTAATAGCTACTTTATTTTAAAGAACGTCTGAAATTACTATCGCTTAAAGTAATATGTTGTAACTATTAACGAATTCGATAACGTTTATATTTTAACTTTATTTTTTTTATTTGGGCATAAAAAGAAAGATACATAATTAAAATAACCTGGACCCCTAAACTAGGAAAGGCCGTGACTTAGTGTCTTCCCAATTTTACAATATAATACGCCTAACCTACATAATTAAGAGAAAATTAAAAATGAATACTTAATTTAAAAGTAATCCATAATATAGGATTAATACAAGTGGTTGTGTGTGTGTGTGTGTGTGTGTGTGCGCGTGTGTGCGCGCGCGTGTGTGTGTCTGTGTTTCTGTTTCTGTCTCTGTGTCTCTGTCTGTGTCTGTGTGAGTGCGTAATTACATTATCATATTAGAAATACATTTTTTAGTTTCATTATACATTACATTTGCAATTAAACCTTTTTTTATAACTGATACATTAACGCTTAACTGTAATCTCACCTGATGATAAATGATGGTACAGTCTAGAATGGAAGCGCCCTAACCTGGTGAGAGGTGATTCACTTCTTACGGTTTCTAGCGTGGTAACTTACCATGGCTGCAGCCTCCCACCCGCAAGAACTTAGACAAATTAGATAATGCTATATCCTAAAATATTCTATACTTTTGCCAAAAAGAACTTTTTTGTCATTCAATAGATTGCTAAAGAATTTTTTACTCGTATTAGAATCATATTAGATAGTATACTACACGATTTGCTTTATATAGTAAGAGAGCATAGTTAAATTGATAAGGACACGAAACTTTGTCGACAATACGAGTAAATGTATAGTGAGTAATAAGACACGCCCCCAACGCGCTTACTTGCTAAAACATTAACGTTTGTCAGTCACATTAGCTTAAGCATAAGCATTGGCGTAAGAAGTTAGCAAGTCATTTATTTAGTTAATCAGTGATAGTATAATTAATTGTGAGTCGTCGAAGGAGTTCACATAAATATTCCTCGCTAGGAATTGAATTCACCAGCAAGGCCGTCATATATATAAACTTATTATTTAGCATGTAAATAGTTCACTATTTGAACAAAATAGAGTAATACGCCTCAGAATTAATGTTACGTATCAACACAAGGATAACACTGTGGGAAGATTCAAGCAGTTTAGATAAACATCTTTGCGTTACTTACGAGGCACTTTTGCTAATATTACCTTTCACGTAGACGACGGTATTCAAAATGTCGATTACTTCTTTTAAAAGACTTTACGAGCTTATTGCAAAAAGCTTAGAGACAGAGAAGTAAGAAACTTTATTGTACATAAGAAACAATACAACAAATATATACAATAATTCCATCAAGGGGTACAAAAGACCTTTTTATGAGTAACTTAAAGGTATATTTTGCATTGGTTTATTAACTCGAGTATTTTTTTTATATTGAGGGTAGTTGTATTAAGTAATCTTCTGCACAGATGGCTAATGTTTGCAAAAACAGTAGTAGATTTAGCCGAAATTCCGTTTGGAAGCGGTATTGGTATGTAAAGACGATTAAAGATATTTAAAACTATATTTTAATATTCTATTTATACAAACAATAATTACGGAAAGCGTTGATAATGGCAAATGTGCTATTTAACGTGCCGATATTATCTCAATGATGATGGCATCCTGCGATGCGATCATTTTGTTCAGGGGAAATTACTCCATTCTCTGCTAATAGTAATAGGGGAGGCGTCTATGAGCCAAACATCGAGTAAATTATGGAGATTATACTTACTTTAGAATATTAGATGCCAGCGCTAAATAATTATGTTTATAAGACGGTACGTTAATCCATTGTAATACGTTTTGGAACTATATTTAGCATTTAAAAAATAGGTTCTCTTTATCAGTAAAAATATTTTCTGTGGTAAAATAATATACACGTTTAACTCCTTTAACCCGTTGAAATATAAAGAAAGCCGTTCTTAGTCAGCGTCTACATCGCAAAAGGAATATGCATGCTAAATGTAAAGTCAATCTGTAGTTTTATTAAATAGTTCTTTAATCTATCTATATATTAAAACGCGAAGAAAGCCTTCATATACCTTTTTTACGAAAAAGTAATTAATATTTTTATTTTATCTATGCGTAAATATATATTAAAGTAATAAAAAACACATTACATACGCGACTATGTATTTGACACCCACGTACACAGAGTATATACATGTATTTGTCAATCGCTGGCTTTTAGTATGTCAAACGCAATAAGGTTGCATAAAAAAATTTGTACTGTCAAAAGCACTAAGGAGGTTCCATTAAGAAACTATTAAAAAGTGTGCCACATAATTATAAAATCAACGATTTTTTTTTTCGTATGCTGTCGTCGCCGCCGTCGTCGTCGCTTCAACCGATGGACGTCCACTGCTGGACATAGGTCTCACGAAATGATACCCACAAGGCCCGATCTTGCGCCGCCTGGCTCCAGCGGCTACCGGCGACCCTCTTTATGTCATCGGTCCACCTTGTGGGGGGTCTACCTACACTGCGCTGCCCGGTCCGGGGTCACCACTGCAGCACCTTCGGGCCCCAACGTCCATCGGTCCGTCGGACTATGTGCCCCGCCCATTGCCACTTCAGGTTCGCGATTCGAAAGGCTATGTCATTTCTGATTTGATCACGTAGAGAAACTCCAAGCATAGCCCTTTTTATCGCACGTTGAGTGACCCTGAACTTCGTATAAGGCCCATAGTCAACGACCACGTTTCGGAGCCGTAGGTCATCACTGGCAACAGGCACTGTTCGAAGAGCTTTGTCTTCAGGCACTGAGGGATATTGGACGAAAAGAGAAGCCGTAATTTCCCGAACGTTGCACAACCGAGTTGGATTCGGCGGCTAACCTCTTTGTCGAAATTGGACCTACCTATCTGGGCTATATGTCCCAGGTATGTGTATTCGTCAACAATTTCGAGAGCCGAGTTCTCAACGATGACTGGGTGGAGCAGAACATGGATATTGTGTATAAATTTTGTCTTATGCTGTAGAAAGATATAATAAACTAATTAAATGAACTTTTAAATTTTTATTCATTAGAAAAATTTGGATATATTTTGATCGGTCAGTTTTTACACATGTGCAATAGTATGTGGCAGCGAATGCGGTGCTTCCACAGATTCGGCGCATCACATAATGACAGAGAGTTCCGCATGGGATCCTCAGCGACACTTTTTGGTGTCGCTGGTTGGAGGGAACCTCTCGTTGGTAAGCATAGTTGGCGCAATGCTTGTTAACGAGATGGGCTGGAGGACAGTCGCTACATTCTGCGAATCCCTTGTCGCTGAAGGAGGCATCGGAGAGGGTCAGAGAGAATGTCATCGGCGCTCCACCTATCCGACGGAGGAGACGGAGACGCAGGATGGGTAGATTTGCGCATCTTCTTCCCCCTCCATAAACGATTGAGATGAGGCGGCTACATCCAGGGTACCAGAGTGGATTGTGTACTCGTTCTCCATTCAGTGATGTCGAGGGTTCTGTTGGGTTTTAGTGGGTATTCTGGTCTTTCAGTGAGTCCCATACTCCCTACCCGGGGTGCGTAAATGCATTTCCCAGCGTCCAAAAAAAAATTGACCGTGGCAGGAAGTAGAGTTCGATCATTCGACGTTTTGTGATTTTATATATATACAAACTGAGTCGACAAACGTTGTTTCGCGATATAATTCTTATCTAGTTAATAATTAAGCATTAGAAAGGTGAAAATTTATAGTTGTATGTATTTTTTATTGTAAAAAAAATTGTGTCGAAAATTTTGGGGTGGAGCACCCCTATTACTTAGAGATATCAAAAATTGTTTATAACCTTTTCAGACTATACTCGAATATGCACACAAAATTTCATTAGAATCGGTCGAGGTCGTTAAAGGAGTTTGGCAAAAACATGGAAACACAAGAATTTTATATATTAGATATTATTGGGGCACTTAATACCTTCGCAATGGTACTGTGTCTCCTTATCAATTGAAATATATTAAAAATAGTTAATACTGTGTATTCCTTTCCTATATCTGTGATTCGTAAAAAGGTGTTTGAAGTTGTTGCTAATCGTATTAATATAGATAAGAAATACTTTGATGAAAGACTTTCCAATACAAAGTTGGAAGTAAAAAAAAATGAAGTAAACGATCTAAATAAAGCATGTGTAATAATAGCCCTACAGTAGGAAGGGTTAGTGTGTTAAAGCCCGTAGGACCAACAACTTCTATACCCCAAAGAGTTCTAAGTAACTGCCAAACAAATAAGACCCTCGTCAATAAAGTAAATAACCTCCGTACTAAAATGAAGAAACGTCCTTTAAATAAAGTTTTGCCGTAGAAATGAAGGCGAGAAAATTCATCACAATTTTCTGAGGCTGAAAATATCGTATTTGTGTCTTATTTTCTGTGTCAGTCTTTTCTAATTCGGGGGTTTGGGTCACTGTGACGCAGGTTCCCAAGCAAATTGGCCAATCCCTCATGCTCTCTTTTGTCATAACTATTTCATCACATTTTTTTATTATATATATTTTTCAATTGCTAACATCTATTCCTAATATATCTAAGACTATGTATGCAAAGTTCTCGAGGATAATTCGGAATATTTTCAAAAATACAGGAACAAACGTGGCCGGGTGTCGAGCGCAAGGGCAGCTAGAGTGCATGCTCGTGTCTTCAATCGAAGGAAGTCTCCTTCCTCTTTTGGATTTTACAAACTACTAGCGTACCCTAAATATGTTGTTATTTTTTTTTAATTCTTAACAAAACACTTTCTTATTCGTCCATCAATGTTATCCACTACAAGTTCAAATCTGTTTGTACTTCCATTTGTTTTATATTTGTGTATTTTTCAAACTCAGGAAGGTTTACTCGCGACATGTCTTTCTTAGAGAAGAACCTACAACAAACTCAGTCACACTCTGGTAATCAGTCAGACATCTCAGTCCGAAAAGCGGTAAAGTTGAGTCAAACTTGATTCGGATTGAATGACATCCGATCGAAAGGTATAAAGTTTCGTTTTTTTTTCGTTGGGTAGGCGTCGAAAACGTCAGTTGTGTATTTTAACGGTCTTGAAAATTCTTAATTTAAATATAATTTAGATGATTTTCGCAATATATTATAGTGTACAAATGTGATATAAACAAATATTTTACCTACCAGCTACAATACTGAACGTAAACTCCAACTGCCATCTCTTCAATACTGTGTTACTGCGTAATTAAAAAATGGATATTGACTCAATTAAAAACTCAATTTCTGCACTTGCTGAGAACCTCAATTCACGATTGGTGGATATACAACAGAATCTGCAGGCTTCTATTCCAGCCACGAGTCCTACTTCTCATATTGCAGCACAGTTCAGTACATTTAGAGTGTTTGTTTTGGCGGCTCTGGAGACTGTCCAATTACAAGTGGAACTACTCGCCAAACAACAGGATGTTATGGAAATGAGAAGCAGAAATAAAATGATACTTGTACATGGTGTACCAGAGGCCCAGAAAGAAAATGTATCTTCCGCTGTCATTAAGGTTATAAAAGAGCATTTGGATATGCCGGATGTCACTGCAGATGTGTTCCGTTATTGTAAACGTCTAGGTCAACAGAAGCATGATAAACCCCGGGCCATTTTGATAAAATTCTGTGACTTGACAATTCGAAATCAAATTTGGTTTGCTAAAACTCGTTTGAAAAATTCTGGTATTACATTGTCAGAATTCCTGACTAAAGTACGGCACGATGCCTTTCTGGCTGCTAGGCAAAAATTCGGAGTGTCGAACTGCTGGACCAGGAACGGTTCCATTACGATCATAGGACCGGACGGGAAACGCCATCAAGTGATCACAGTTAAGGAAGTGAATTCAATCAGTGCCCCCGCGCCTGACTTATCCATTCCCATAACCAACTCTGGTCTTCCCACTGCCCGTTCTTCAAGAACCGCTAAGGGGCAGGTTAGTCATCTCAAGACAGTGAAAAAGAATGTAAGAAAGTAGCTTGTTCTCTGCTTTGTTTGATAATAATCCATTATTATGACACTTAAACACCATTTATATATTCAACTTGTTCCAAACAATTCATATAAGCATTTATAATTTTCTTTTTTTGGTTACTTCAATAAATATACAGCACAGCGCACGTAATATTTGTATAATAGTATAATTTAATATTAACACTTTTGTTACTTTATTGCTACTGATACCGATAAGATCTAACCGTTATACTAAGCTATTGCGTCAAATTAGGATTAATAATATTTAATGTAATGCACCGAGCGTCGAACTGTCGTCCGTAGCGTAAACAACAGGTAGCAACGGGGGACGGGCGCGCGGTGTATCGGGGGAAGTGCGATAACATTGTCTAATATTGCCTGCATCGACTGATGCGGCACATATAACTAACTGCACGCATGTAGTTTTGATTTTGATTTTTTTTTCTTCACATTATTTTTGTTTTTTTCTTTTCTTTTTACTAAATAAATGTATGCCTCACATGTGCGCCAATCCCGCTGTGATATGAACTGGTATACGTATTTTTAATCATGTTGAATCTTCAAACTCGAAATATTTGCAAAACTATTCTACATTTAACTGTCTGTAAGGATGTATATATCAGCATCTGCATATATGGCTGTCTGTTTGTACGTGTAGGTGTATACACATGGATACGGACAATGTTATTGTACTTTTGTAACCCTCATCAGATGTAGTTTACTATTAAATTTAATATTGTAAGGCGATCTCCTTTAAGTGACTGTGGCTGGTAGTTAAAATAAAACCATAAATAAGTATAAACCTCTTTTATAAGTTAACCATATTTATAAGTTAACTAATTATATTTATATATTTAAAATTATAATATTATATTACAATATTTTTATTATATTTAAGTTATACCTATATATCATATATTTAGCTTATTATGTCTTTAGATAATATGCATATATTGAATAATGATCTTTCAAATAGTGATAACGATTCTTATACGGACTCGTCTTGTACTAGTGAAAGTGTATCTAGCACTACAATTCCTCTCAGTTCACTCCTAGAGAATACATTTATCAACTTGAGCAAAAACTTCAATGTAGTTCACATTAATGCACAGAGCATTCCCTCTCATTTTACAGATGTCTTAGATACTTTTGAAGGTAAAAATATACATGCTGTTCTGGTGTCGGAGACTTTTCTTAAGCCCTGCCTTCCGTCAACCTCTTACTCGTTACCAGGGTTCCACCTCATTCGGAATGACCGAGTCGGTAAAGGCGGGGGTGGAGTTGCGATATATCTTCGCAGTCATATACCTTTTAATATTTTAGATAAATCTCCTTCTCAATACTCCGGTTCTTCAGAACATCTTTTTATTGAGGTACTTTTTGGCCATCTTAAGTTATTACTCGGTGTTTTCTACAGCCCGTCTCTCCATGTAAATTACTTTGATACACTCGAAAATCTACTGGATCGATACGTCACCACTGTTGATCATAGCATAATAATGGGGGATTTCAACACTTGTCTACTTAGAAATGATCATCGCTCTAAACGCCTTAAAGATATTGTTCAAAGTTTTAATTTATCACTCATGCCAACTAGTGCCACACATTTCTTTCCTAAATGTATCCCATCACTTTTAGACTTAATGATTGTCTCCTCCCCTAACCATGTTGATGCATTCGGACAATTCCCCGGAGAAGCATTTTCTTACCACGATTTAATATATTTGTCCTACAGGATTCGACCTCCAAAAGTCAAACCAACTATAGTTATGCGACGTAGTTTTCGGAACTTAAACTATAATAATTTTATGACTGACCTTAATAATATAGATTGGGACATAATATTTCAGGCTCCGACTATTGACAACAAAATAGACATATTTAATTCACTTTTGGTGGGACTGTTTGATATTTATGCACCTTTGAGACCCGTGAAAATCAAACATCTACCGGCACCATGGCTTACTGATGATATTAAAAAACTTATGGTAAAGCGCAATGCAGCTAAGCATAAGTATAAGATAAATCCCTCCGATGCAAATCTGGCGAAGTACAAGAAGCTTCGGAATCGCTGCTCCAGATTGTGTCGCGATGCACAACGCGCTTATATTCACGCATCTGTCAGCCATGGTAATTCATCAAAGACCTGGAGGTTTTTGACCTCCCTAGGAATCGGTCGTGCACAAAGGGATAATATTCCAGACATTGACTTAGATATACTGAACAAGTACTTCGTTACCACATGTACTTTAGATAGTGAAGTTAAAATCAAAACGATGAATCACTTGAAATCGCTACCGACTCTGAATAGCCAGACCTTTCAATTTAGTAATATTACTTCAGATCAAATAAGGAAACATATTTTAGCCATTAAGTCCGATGCGATCGGATGTGATGGAATTAGTAGAAACATGGTTGTTCTGACGCTGGACAACACACTTCCAGTGCTCTGCCACTTATTTAATTTTTCCCTTTCTTCCGGTACGTTTCCATCATCTTGGTGCACCGCATATGTAGTTCCTATACCCAAAACCAAGAATCCTGTGCATCCTACTGACTTTAGGCCGATTTCCATACTCCCTTTCTTGTCTAAGGTCCTGGAACGTGTTGTTCATCGTCAAATTAGCACTTATCTATCTGCTAACAATATTTTAAGTTCATACCAATCAGGATTTCGTGAGGGTCATAGCACAGTCACAGCTCTCGTGAAGGTCTGCGATGATGTACGTTACGCTGTCGATAAAAAACTCCTAACTGTAATAGCTCTTCTCGACTTCAGTAACGCCTTTAATACGATCGATTTCGACCTGCTACTAGCTGTGTTAGAATCGATTAATATGTCACCTATAGTTATTAGCTGGTTCCGTGCGTACCTCTGTGGACGTCAGCAATGTGTGAGCCTCAATAGAAAATTATCTACATTCTCTACTCTTACTTGTGGTGTTCCACAGGGTGGTGTTCTTTCTCCGCTTCTTTTTACTATTTTCATTAATACTTTATCTTCTGCTATCTCTTGTTCTTATCACCTATATGCTGACGATTTACAGATCTACGTGACGGGAACAGTTGATGGACTTAATGAGGCTATTGAGACCGTAAATACCGAGTTAGATAATATATCTAGATGGTGCAAGTCCTATGGTTTACGGATAAATCCAAGTAAATCAAATATCTCCGTATTGGGTAATGATAAATTGTTATCGAGACTCCACCTTAGTACGGTGGCACCTATTGTTTTAGATGACACTGTTCTACCAATCAGTAAAACCGTTAAAAATCTTGGTTTAATTATAGACAGTACATTAACTTGGGTGCCTCAAGTTACGGAACTGAGTCGAAAGATTTTTGCTACCATTGGATCTCTCAAAAGATGGAAAAATTTACTACCGATTAAGACAAAAATTATCTTGGTTCATTCTCTCATTTTGCCTCTTTTGGATTACGCCGATGTCTGCTACTTGGATTTATCTGAAACTATGCTTAACAAACTTGAACGACTTCTAAACTTGTGTATACGATTTATCTTTGGTTTGCGAAAGTTCGATCATGTTTCTCAATATCGTGCTCAGCTGAAGTGGTTATCAGTCCGTTCACGCAGAAATCTCCATGCACTTACTCTTCTCTATTCGGTACTGTATAATCCGCACGCTCCATCTTACTTGAGAGAACGATTTTCTCTTGCTGAGAGAGATGATCGGTTGCGATCTCAAGACGATCTAAAGCTTTACACTCCCTATTGTCGCACAATGTGTTACACAAACTCTTTCACTCAAAAAACCATCAGCTTATGGAATGCTTTGCCACGAAGTATTAGGCAATCTGAGAATCTATATATTTTCAAGCGCCGTTTGAAAGAATATTATCTTAGTAATGTATAATAATTTATGAGTATGTTATATTATATATATTAGTATATAACTATGTTATATATATATATATATATATATATATATTTATTTATTTACATTTATTTATAGATATATGTATATATTTATGCCCCTAGTAATATGTATGTGTATGTATTTTGTAGTTATATTATCAATAAAATATCTATAAGTTCTTTTTTTTTTTTTTCTGGATTATGTTTTATGATTTTGCACTTACCCCATGAATATATAGTAAGCTTCTAAAATTCAAAGGTTGTCTGGAGGAGATCGCTCCAAGCGATAAGGCCGCCTTTGTACACATTTTTACCTTATTTCTTGTTTTAATCTTTTTAATATTTTGTATCTTTTCATTTTGTGTGCAATAAGTAATAAATAAAATAAAGTTGTTCTTTATCTATTATTTAATATATTCTGTAATAGCTTTTGTCACGTGCAATAATTTATCTAGCTATAGGTAGGCGAACGTTACGGGTATTAACCAATATTTAATATTCTGTTGAACGTGAAAGTTGTCAAACCCTCATAATCAAAGTAACGTTACGATTTGTGTAACGAAGTTGGAAATATTATTAATATAAATTACTAAACGAAAGCTGAACAAATGTTGCCAGTGATTTACTACAGTTACAAAATTCTCAAGTTCACTCATTAATCTGTTTGTACTCACTGAGAACTTTGAATGGGACCAAAAATATTTTATACGAGTTAAAGATTTATTATATATATTTATTGTATAACTAACTATCTGTCCCTTGCAGTATTAAGGATTAAGGATTTAAAAAAAAAACCTTTGCAAATACTGCAAATTTGGTTAGAATAAAAATGGTTACAATGAACAAACCTTAAAAGATAGACATATGACGTCAGAACCTTTGTTTTAAAACTTTTAAAAGGGAACAATTCTGTCATGCATGGTTTTTGCGAAACTTTAACACTATAACCGCAAGACGCTCATAAAAAAATCCCCATTTTGAAACAATCTACATTGAAGCACTGATTTTTTTGGTTTTAGCGTCAAATAGAACATTAAAAGAATTTTTCAAACCAGACCAGGTATCCTTGAGAATATATATAATAGTAAGGTAAGTAGCAGCCCATTAACGTTCCACTGGTGGGCACAGGCCTCCTCACTCGCATGAGAGCGGGTTTTTTAGAGCATTGACCCACCAAGCTGCTCCACTGCGGATTGGCAAGCATAGTGCACAAGTGCACTCTCTATTCCTTCACTCCGACACGACCGGACAAAGATCAGGTGCAGGACCGACGGCTTAATGTGCTCTCCGAGGCACGGGAGTGGATCACACCACCAACTTCCCAAATTCAGGCAAATATTGAGAAAATCTTAATAGAAAACTCAATATTGATTTATGAATTACGACCCGGCACTCGAACCCAGGACCTCATGTCTGTAGTCGAACATGCTAACCACTAGACCAATGAGGCAGTTTGAGATTAGTGCAAGCAAACAAACTCTTCAGCTTCATTATATTACTATAGATTATTTTTAAAGATGGTAAGTCGCAACCCATTAACGTATCAAAGATGTTTATTAGAGCACAGACCCACCATGCTGCTCCACTGGAAAAAGCATAATAATAAATTTTTATAGCAATAGTACTTGCCCAGGAATCGAAACCGTGATCGTAAACAAGACTCCACGTGCAAAATAGATCAAATATTTGACGTATGCTTTTAGTGTAATGAGTTTACACTGTCCCCTCTAAAAGCGACCGGCATATTTGTGGCTTACGGTAGCATTATTGAGGTATATAGTACACTATGTAAGGTTGGACTTTATTGCGTATAGTAAAGGAGATGTAAACAATAGTTATAACGTCTTATAAATCGAAAAACGTCGGTTACATACACTAAAAAGCATGACATGTCACGTTCCGTCTGAGCAGAGCTTACGCAAGCAATAGAGAAGCGCGATCAACCTAATTCTGTTGCTTTAACTTTACAGACAACCAATTGTTTTTTTATTAAAGAAAACTTCTTTAGGTCCGTTGTACGAAATGTTATGCAATACGAGGCAACTTTAACGAACGGAACAATTTTGTAAATATTTTCAAACGGCCTAGTGATTTGTTGTTTTAAAGAGAAATAGTGTTAAATTGTAATTCAAATAGTGAGGTAATTATTAGTATAGTGCAAGTTGTGTATATTTAAATAGTGGAGAGAAGAAAAGTTGTTAGCTAATGTTAGTTCGTGTTTTTTTAAGACAATGGTTTTGGTATTCTGACGTAAGTAAGTAAGTAAGTAGCAGCCCATTAACGTCCCACTGCTGGGCACAGGCCTCCTCACTCCGAGGAGCGAGGGTTTTTAGAGCATAGACCTACCACGCTGCTCCACTGCGGATTGGCAGGCATAGTACACAAGTGCACTCTCTATTCCTTCACTCTCATAGTCCGATGTGACGGGAATCCGACACGACCGGAGAGAGATCAGGCGCAGGACCGACGGCTTAACGTGCTCTCCGAGGCACGGGGGTGGATCACACCGCCAACTTCCCAACTTCGGGCAAATATTGAGAAAATCTTAATAGAAAACTCAATATTGATTTTTGAATTGGCCCGACCCGGGACTCGAACCCAGGACCTCATGTCTGTAGTCGAACATGCTAACCACTAGACCAATGAGGCAGTCTGAAGTGTTGCCACTATATTGCTCAATAACTCCCAACGTTTCAGAGCTATCAGTTGTCACCCAACTACCTAGTCTAACACGTTTATAAAGTCAAAGTCAAAATATCTTTATTCAAGTAGGCCTATTACAATACTTTTGAATCGTCAAATATCGTTTTTTCTATGTTATTTAAATGAATGACTGATGATAACATTAAAGAACGACTTACAATCTAAAGTTACGAGGGTTCCTTCGGGTCCTGATCTGAGAAGAGCCCACAACAAACTCAGTCGGGTTTACGTTTTTTTGTCGTCATCATTACAGTATATATTTTAAATTAATTCTATATCTATATACATATAGAGTAATTCATTTACTCCCACGCTTTTTGTCTTCTAAGTATTCTTTCAAATTGTAGAATGATTTCTCAATTAGTTTTCTTTTAATAAAAGATTTAAATTTATTAAGGGACATGTTTGTAACTTCTTATGGGAGCTTGTTGTACAACGAATACAGTTACCCTTGAATGACTAGAATTTACAGCAATTTTACTCTTATTTCTTAAGTTATATGAGGTGCATTCACTTTTTTTTCCTAAAGAAGTCAATTTTTTATGGACGTACAACAAGTTTTCTAATATATATACGCCGTGAACCGACATTATTTTCACTGCACCGAATTTGTCTCTATACTTAGGAGTAGACAATTTATTTGTGTTAAAAATTCACATTCAAGATGGCAAAAATAACGTCGTGGTACCAAAATATGTCGTCGATTGTTTTATACAGTTTATTTATACCGCTCTCGTATAAAAATGATCTTTTTTTGATTTATGTCAATATCCTTTTAAAGCAACGATATATGATCGTCATTAGTTTTATGCCAAGCAACGTATTAACGATCTTTCACTCAGTATTCGTTTGGCGCGCAATTGTGACAGGCGTGTGCATAATACCTACCACGCACTTATTAAATGGATGACGGGACAAACAAGGGCATTAAAATAGTCAAAATATTAACGTCAGATTTCTACTGCTTTATAAATAATTGCCAACTGTATATGCAGTAGTAAGACCTTTAAATTGACAACTACATTAGCATCACAAGGGCGTTTACTTGAGCTTGCCAGAATTTCGACATGACTTTTTTTTTTTTTTCACGCTGGGAAATGCTTTTACGCACTCCTACCACGAGGGTAGGGAGTGTGGGACTCGCTAGCTTAGCTAGAATACCCACTAAAACCCAGCGACACCCTCATCAACCTGAATAGGAAGTATCAGAGGCTCCCTTACGCATTCGCTCTGACACTTCCGGTTGCAACCGGCAAAGAGTAGTTTAAGGAGAAGGTAAAAGGCGCTCAAAAAGACGCCCACGTCCACCCGGCCTCCGCCTTCGCAGGGGCGGGGCATCAGCAGCACTTTCTCTTTCTCTCTCCATTGCCTCCTTCAACGAGAGGACACTCTCGCAAAAGGAGGCAACTGCATTCCATCCTGCCTCACTGCCAAGCATTGAGTCGATTATATTTGGCAATGAGAGATCCTCTCCAATCTGGGACACCAGAGGATGACGTTGCGGTTCCCATGCCGGACATTCTGCCACAGTGTGATCCGCCGTATCGACGGATGCACCACACTGATGGCAGACAGGTGATTCTTCACGCCGCGCTATCTGGTGCAAGTACTTACCGAAACATCCGTGTCCGGTCAGCACCTGCACCAGTCTGAAAGAAAGCGATCCGTGCTGCCTAGATAGCCATTGTTCTAGGCAAGGACGAATCGCCTCCACCGTGTTCACGCCCGCAATTGGGGATTTGAGATCCTCCTTCCACACTTTGATTAGAACCCTGTCCGCACGGGCCTTAACCTTCCGGATCTCATCAAAATCACTTCTTTTGGGAGCTTGTTGTACAACGAATACAGTTACCCTGGAATGCCTTGTCAATTTTATGTAGCCTACTAGAATTTACAGCAATTTTACTTTTATTTCTTATGTTATATGAGGTGCATTCACTTTTTTCCTAAGAGTCAATATTTTTATGGACGTACAACAAGTTTTCTAATATATATACGCCGTGAACCGACATTATTTTCACTGCACCGAATTTGTTTCTATACTTAGGAGTAGACAATTTACTTGTGTTAAAAATTCACATTCAAGATGGCAAAAATAACGTCGTGGTACCACAAACTGTACGGCTCTCGTATAAAAATTATCTTTTTTTGATTTATGCCAATATCCTTTTAAAGCAACGATATATGATCGTCATTAGTTTTATGCCAAGCAACGTTTTAACGATCTTTCACTCAGTATTCGTTTGGCGCGCAATTGTGACAGGCGTGTGCATAATACCTACCACGCACTTATTAAATGGATGACGGAACAAACAAGGGCACTAAAATAGACAAAATATTAACGTCGGATTTCTACTGCTTTATAAATAATTGCCAACTGTATATGCAGTAGTAAGACCTTTAAATTGTCAACTACATTAGCATCACAAGGGCGTTTACTTGAGCTTGCCAGAATTTCGACATGACTTGCCACTATCCTGAATTTGCATGCTAAGTGCCTTAACTACTTGATACAAGGCTGACTCAAACGGAGTGCCATTCTACACTCATTGACTTTGTTTACAATATATGTAATACTAACGACCTGTACAGCATAATATCTCCGAGATGTAGCGAGTTTTCTTTTAAGAGATAGTAGTAAGTAGTAGCCCATTAATGTCCCACTGCTGGGCACAGGCCTCCTCACTCCTAGGAGAGAGGGTTTTTTGAGCATAGGCCCACCACGCTGCTTCACTGCGGATTGGCAGGCATAGTACACAAGTGCACTCTATTCCTGCACTCTCATCCTCCGATGCGACGGGAATCCGACACGATCGGAGAGAGGTCAGGCGCAGGACCGACGGCTTAACGTGTCTCCGAGGCACGGGGGTGGATCACACCCCCAACTTCCCAACTTCGGGCAAATATTGAGAAACCCTTAATAGAAAACTAAATATTATTTTTGAATTGGCCCGACCCGGGACTCGAACCCAGGACCCCATGTCTGTAGTGGAACATGCTAACCACTAAACAAATGAGGCAGTTTTAAGAGATAGATATCTGTAAATGACCCCACAATAGATTGTTGCTATATTACTAAGGAATTAGGCATCGTCTTGGATAAAAACTTTCAGGCACATCGATTTTTCTGATTGTTCCAACAATTGTCGTTACATCAACCAGTTTAAGATGAGAAGCCTTTACTCTACAGTGCCAATACATTTACACAAGTAGTATTTGCAGAAAATAAAGAAGGAAATGATGAACGAATTAGGAGCTTCTGCAGAGTGCAATGGAAGGAGACGTTGAAGATGTGGAGGGAGATGATGATAAGGACACCGTTTAGGATGAAAACGAAGAATCGTCGAACTCGAAGAATAATACAACTGCCAGCACACCGGCTCAAAAATAGGGCTGACATTGTGTTAATTTGATACAGCAAGTTTTCTTCGGGAATCGTCGATGAATCGATGTTGCGTCATCGGCCATCTTGAATTTAAATGTGACTTTTGTTTATTCAATATCTCGCTTATTTTCTACTATACGTGCTTTAGGTAATAACCAAAGTTTTGGAATTAAATTTCCCTAATTTTGGTCCTTGTAAATTTTTCCCTCCCATCAATACTACACATTTTTAAGAACTTACTAAAAGAACACTATCTGCAGCAGCTATAGACGACTTTTTTTTATTATATATATTTTTGCTTATTTATATTTAATCTATTATATATACTGTATTTATTAGTATATTTATGGGTCAAGATATATATATTATTATAGTTATTTGTGTATATTTTTCTAGGTATTAGGATGTAGTTATTTGTATGTAGGTCTATAGTTATACACCACCCACCACTGTCTGCTGCAACTACTCCTATACCAAAGGTTGTCTGGTAGAGATCGCTACCAAGCGATAAGACCGCCTATTGTACATTATATTGGCAATTAGTGATATTTAATTTAAGTTTTATTGTCATATCATTTATAAACGATGTATGATTCCTATTTTTTCATGAATCGTCAATAAATAAAAAAAAACTATAAAATAAGGAAGTTGTAACAAATTTCACGCGAATAACGACACCTTTTAGAACAGCAAACGAATATGTCATTTTCTTCAACATTTATTAATAATTATATAGAAACAACAGTATATTTAGAAGTATTTCTCCAATGGTTCGCCCAGTATTTGTTCAAGGGTCCGTACAGCGGTCTTAGTGGCACCCTCTATCCTGGGGTCACCGTCTTCAAGTAGCTCCGCAAGGAAGGGAACACTCTCCGCCAGAAGTGGCAGCCAATTACTACCTAATTGAGACGCCATTGCTACGAGACACTCTAATCCTATTAACCTGAAAAAATATTTCATATTACAAACCTTTAAATCAAAAATCAAAATCAAATCAAAAATACCTTTATTCAAGTAGGCATATTACAGCACTTTTGAATCGTCAAATTATATTTTTTTTCCACACTCTGATTCTAATATACGTCTGATGATGGTACTCAAGAACGGCTTAAAATCTAAAGTTACGAGGGTTCCTTCGCGCCCTGATCCGAGAAGAACCCACAACAAACTCAGTCGGGTATTTTTTTTTTCCCATCATCATTACAATAACAAATTAGTTTACTATATTTTAATTAAAATTAGAGCAATTTGTTCACTCCCAAGCGTTTCTATCGTCTAGGTAATCTTGCAACTTATAATACGATTTTTCTATCAACTTTCTTTTAACAAAGACTTTGAATTTATTAATTGACATCTTTAGAACGTCTTGTGGGAGTTTATTATAGAAACGTATACAGTTACCCTTAAATGAGTTGTTAATCTTATGCAGCCTACTAGAATTTATAACAAGTTTGTTTTGGTTTCGTAAGTTATATGATGTACATTCACTCTTTTTATTAAAAGAGTCAATGTTTTTATGTACATACAACAAGTTTTCTAATATATATAATTAGAAATACTAGAGGACGTCTAGTGGTTGAAATTAGACAATAATTAATTTAAATTATAAATTTGAACAATAATGTTCTATTGTTAAAGAAATATAATATTATAGCTAATTCATGTTTAATTTTATTGTATAACTTTTAATTTTAATTTTATCTTATTGTATTACTTTTTATTCTATTTTATTTTACCGTATTACTTAGTTTTTTTTTTTTTGTTACTACTCTGTTGCCTTAATCTGATCTACGTAGTTTTCACCATTAAGTAAGATACCACTTAATTATTAAGCTTGTGATAATTTTTTTTATGTATATAGTGTGTATTTTGTTGGTGTGCAATAAATAAATAAATAAATAAAATATCTCCAGCGGCTACCGGTTTATCAACTACTCAAAGAAATTGTTGCAATGAAGAAGCAAAAATAGGCAAATTAACAGTGAAGCCTTTTCGAAATTTGTGATTATATAATATAAAATAGTCTTTAATAAAGTTGAAACGTATTATTTAAATTAATTAAGATCCAATTTCGACCACTGGCCGACCACTAATTCATATAAAAATGAGTCCCTATTTCCCTATGTCACAGGATCACGCGTGGACAGGATATTTAAGAAAGGTAAATAATGCTCACGCACATATACACACAGACACGCACTCAGCCACACAAACTCACACAACAGGCAGGCCATTCCATATACGAGTAAACGTGCCATCTTAGAATAATTAAACTAGTGTTGTTAAAGTTACTATTTGTAAGTTTACTCTTTCTTTGGCTACTCTTAAAATGTAAATATGGTGGAGCGGGTACTTCCGACACGAGCATATCCATGCTGATTTAACGATTATTCATTAAAAAAACCTCCTTAGTGCTTTTCACAATTTAACTTTTTTAATCTATCCTAATGATAATTGACATAACTGTCAACGACAGAAAGAGTATATAAACGTGTGTGTGTCAAATACATGGTAGTATGTGTAATGTTGTTTTTAATGATTTAATGTATCATTTGTTTCAAAATTAGCAATTTATAGCCTAAAAACCTTTGATACTAGTTTTTATATTGTTCTTGAATTATCATAGATCTCGTCATATGATTTCTGTACCTTTTCTAAACTTACATATATAACCTACCTTATTTCAGCATCATTATGCCGCGTCTTCAATAACACTTGATAGTTGAGAAGTTTCCAAAGACTATCATCAGCGGTTGCAACAGCGAATTGAGATATACAAGGGATTATCAACTCTACGGCCCTCGTTTTAAGGGATATAATCCCTCCCACTGTATTCTCCAATTGATCAACCACAGGCTGCATTAAAGTCTCAAATCTATCCTTATTCAAGAAACTCTGACTGTCATATAAAAATACTATGTGCAAAGTCTTTATTATGTAATTTATAAGGGATATGCATTTTTCGTCAGTATCGTAGTAAAGCTGCTCGGTTTTACTATTGTTACAAGAGTCTAAAAGGTCTGCGACATTTTTAACAAAATGCCCCGCGAAAAGTACGAATAGACCTTTCAATTTGTCAGCAATTGCGCTGCTTAACCTGAAAATACAACGAGAAATTAAAAAATAGGACAAGTAAATGAACTGAACCCGAAATAGGATAGTATATTAACATGGCTAAGAGGAAAAAAGACGAAGTCTAGGGTAAGCACTGTGGGTGAGAATGCCTTATTTTTTCAGCCTTAGTGCGGATACCTATTTTGTTTACTGGGATCAAAAATTCGGCCTCTTTGAAGTTGAAAGTATAATCAAGGAAGGAACTAAAACTGTTTCGCAGAAAGAAACCAAGCCATATTTCGAATAAGAATGTATTCTAATTAACTAACAAGATACTAGTTAGTAGAGTAAATATCGAATTTATTCATTTATTTTATTACTTTTTTCTACACCACAATGTTGTAAAAGAAAACAAATACATTGCTATTACAAAAGGCAGAGTACAAGAGACGGTCTTATCATTTGGTAGCGATCTCTCCCAGACAATCTTTGGTACAGGAGTAGTTATAGCAGAATATAGTGGATGGTGTATTTTCAGGTACATACAAATAGCTACATCTTAGTACATACACAAATAACTATAGTTATAGTCTCATAAATAGAGTATTAATAGAATAAACGTAATCAATTTAAAAAAATTGTCTATAACTGTCACAGAAAGTGTTCTTTTATGGATTTTTAAAAACATGAAGTGATCTTGATTGCATTATATTTAAAGGAAGCGAATTCCACCAATTAGTAGACTTGAAAAGAATTTTAAGATACGAATTACGCTCGTAATACAAAAAACAAAATTCAACATACCTATAAAACGTTATCGCTCTGTCCTTATGTCCTTCTACATTAGTCCTTATCGCCCAATCGTATAACCGGAAATAAAACGGCCTGAAATTAGTCTCCGAAAGTTTCAACACAAGACTCACAAGAGCATTTACCACTTCATCTTCAGCTTTATCAACTACGTTGATATCGTAGTTCTCACCACTACCCTCAGTTCGCAATTCCAAAGCCGACAAAAAGAAAGTTGTCAAGTCCTGTTGCAAGGCTTTGAAGTCGGCTGCTGTTATATTTGCAAAACTCTCCGCTAAAACAGCCATTACAGGACCAACTGCTTCAAGATTATCTTTCTCCAATATCAATTTATGAGTATCGTTTGCAACCGGTATTAATATTCGTGGGGGAATCGAACTGGCTATCTTCTTCTTTATAATGATCAATTTTGATACCATAGCCGAAACTTTGTTACATTCTTGATCACAAGCTTCCCATTTCGACAGTAATAATGCGTATTCGTAAAGTATTTTCTGAAGATAAGGACTCAAAAACAGCGGTAGGCTTTCAACTATTTTAGATATTGCTGTTACAGTACTAAGCAAAACTAGTTCTGGTGTGTCAGCTTTACGTTGTTTCTTAAGAACTTTTATAAGTGCCGGCATAAACTTTCTCAGGCTTCCCAGTGAGTGTGCTTTTAGATTGCCACAAAGTTCTGCCAAGCACAGAACTACAGATGCCATTACATTTTCCGGAATATTAGGATTGCATACATAACATGTCACAGTTTCTAAAACAGCCTTAAGTTGTTCAGGATTTTCTGAAGCTAACATCCTTGTCAATAACTTCAAAGACAAAAGTGCAGTTTGTTGATTTATCTCTAATTCTTGAGTCTTATTTTCATCAGTTGGATCTTCTTTAGTTTCAATAGTCTTAACAATGTCCAACAGTGCAGGAATTAAAGAGAATAGCAAAGTTTTGTCTACTTCGGCAAACATTTCAGGGCTGAACTGTATTTTTGTATTCAAAAGCTCCATTGATTTCCGACGTACTGTTTGTAAGGTGTGCTTCAATAGCCCTCGGATAACAGATAAAAACATTGGTGCCGATAACAAACTGTTAGTATGATCCAACAGGTCATAGCTGTGATGTAACATTACACGCCAATATTTCGCAGTTTTTTCATCACCAACTTTTGATATGCTCTGAATGAATGTGAGAATGTTTATGATAAAGGTTTTATAATGTTCCTCCATGACTTTAGAATTTTCAGCCTGATTATTATGGTGGATGAATCTTGAGGAAGATAAATTGGTCGTCATAAATGTTACAATAACATATTTATAATGTCTCAATTGAAGCGGTGTATGAGCAGACAAGCTAAATATATCACCAGGGTCCACACTCGTATCCATATAACTCTCGTCTTTTTGCAACGGCAGCGATTTCATATATGTTGTTAACTTGATAAAATTCTCTAGACAAACATCTGGAGGAAATTCTAGCAATATGCTTTGTCCGAAATCCATCCTATTCGTTGGCGATTCCTGATCTGCTAAAGATCTTGATGGACGTTTATCTTTCTTTTTATTATCGTTAAAATGAGCAATATGTGTCTCTAACAATAAAGCAAGGAAAACCCATAGGAAATGATTGGGACCAAGGGTTTCCAGAAGTTTTTTATAAAGGGGCAGCCTTCTATGTTCCGGAACATGTAGAACTACATCAGCAAATATACGAAGAACTGGGACGACGCGCTTTTGCAGTTGCTGAAGTTCCTTTTCATTGTATTCTTCGATATTTTTATCCAACTTTACCAAAATAGGTAATAAAGTTTCAATGATTTTAGTTATTATTTGGAAGCTATATGCATCATCATGTCTGAGTACCGAAGACCCCATGAACGTAAATATTTCCATTGTGTGATGGAGTACTTCTTCAGGTAACATATAAGCAGCATGCGATAAGAGAATCAAAGCATGATGCTGTGTTTGTGGATTCTGTGTTCCTCTAATACATTGGACAACTGTTTCTACATCGAATATAATTTTAACAGCCTTCAATTGATCTTTGTCTTCATCGTTGATAAATTTTTTGCAGAAATACCATAAGGCGGATAAAATTAACTGCTTTGTATATTCAACGTATGATTGCTCCTCGAATCTGAGGCATCTTTTAAGAATTTGAAACAAAATATTAACAAAAGCTGTATCAACTGTCATCTTCTTTTTACTTTGTACATATTCTAGAAGAGTAACGCCAAGTCGCCAATCGTCAGTTTCAGCTAATTGATATGAAAGCATAGTCATAGAAGCTGCTTTCTTTTTTTTAGATATGTTTGCCGATGGATCTTTTGCATTAAGCATTTTCTCAAGAATGAATTCAAAGTCCTTGAAATTCAGATGTATTTTTTTCATAACCTTTGATGCCGCACTGGCAATTGTCGGATTATTGCTAAAAGCTCCAGACAATGTAATGAGATAAACCAGTTCTTTTGACTTATCATCTGGAATTTTCGCAAAAACTTTCTCGTTAATTTGCTTCAATATTAATATACAAGGGCTGATAAAAGATTGGTCCTCATTCAATACACATTCTCTGTATTCCTTTAAACCAATCTCAACAGATTCCCATACAAACTCATTAGAAAATGAAGATACTGTTATTTCATTTATTTGACTGTATACAATTCTGATCAAATTTGATTCGTAAATATCCATAGCGAATTTTTTATTCAGTTGATTTTGTTTCAAAACTCTCTCTAAACTATTCAGAGCTGGGACAACCCGACTAAAAGTATTGGCATTATTAACAGCAGATAAAACATTAGCTAATGCTGATTTTATATGACAAGGTATGTCACTAGTAAGTAGTCCAACGAATTTTATTAAACAATTTTTTCTAAATATTTTATTTCCCATCACTTGATTTGTTAAAATAGTCTTTAACACTTGTGGTAGCTGTTCATGGTCTAACATTAACTCCTCTTTGTGATCCAGGAGGTGTTTTAGCAATTGTATATAAATCAGACTTTTATCTGGATTGGTACTTAATATTTTATCTATTAGATTAATGACACTTTCCCTAATTGGTGCAACTGGATTATTCAAATCAAAGAGTATAGTAGCAATGAGGACATCTGAATTATAAATCCAATCAGCTCTGCTGACTTCCAGAAAGTTAATCATTAGTTTTAACGTTCTCAGTTGTAGTTCAGGACTAATGACATCTGTTGGGTCTAAAGCATACAATATATGGCCACAAGCAATATTAGCTAAAAATTCAAACTTCTCTTTAGGATTTTTGAACATATTTCCTAGAAGCTTTTGAATCAATATAGCATATCTTGGTCCATACTTTTCAACACCACAACCAGTTACAAAAATTTCATACAATCTCCTGATAAGTATTGTTTCAGGTGTTTTCAGCAAATTGCACCATGGTTTCGATATTGCTCCAACATTTACCTGATCTATGATTCTAGAGAAAACATACTCCAGTACTTCAAAAGAAATTTTGTTTTTTCTAGCAAGTTTTATAAACTCACCTATTGCTTTTGGAGAAAATGATGCCTCGTCACATGAAATGATAGCCCTAGTCTTTACTGATTCTAAAATAATGTTTAAAGTTTCAATTGCATCATGTGCTGATACTTTGGTACAAGTACTTGACTTTAAAAGTATATAAAAACATACATCAAGTGTACTACTCCTGTTTAACAGAGTGTCATCAAGTATATTGTCAAAATTTATAATGGTATCGATAAATATAGCTTTGAATATTTTATCACAGAGCACTTCATGATTATCATTAACATGGTTTGCATTCACTAATTTGGTGGTGAGACCTAATTTTTTACCCCACGATGAAGAAAGTAATTTATTGGTTAATTTAACTGATTCGTTATTACAAGGAAACATGTGTGGCAATATAGAAAAGACAACTTCCTGATTTACAGGCAGACATTCCAACATACAAAATTTACTTATAGCTTTATGGATTATGTGCGACCAATACTTTGAATTTCTCGCTGTAATATGTACAAGAATACTTGTCAAATCACTCCCATCTAAAACTTCATTTAAACTTTCATTAGGAATTTCCAGAGCTGCTGCAACAACAGCTGTATCATCATCATTGAACCTGCTTATTATAGAATCCCTGAGGAAATCTTTATCTTCTATTTTAAGAGATTGAAACTCTTTGGCAATGTAGTTAACAGCTTCAACTCTAAACTCAGCAGTTACATGATTTAAATTCTCAAATAGATAAGTGCCACCAACTTTGTGAGCAACAGCTGGCTTGAATCCTAATACTTTTGATAACTGCTTTTTTTTACTATCAGCAAGTTTACTGTTGGAACTCATTTCACTCTTAATAACTTTATCAAAAGTGTCTGGATATTTATTCTCAATCTTCTTTAAAAATTGGGAATACCATGCTATTATTTGTGTTATGAAGACATCTTCCTCGTCATCAATAATTTCTAAGTCACTTTCTTCTTCTTTCACATTATTAGTTTTTAACTTTATTGATTTAATGATTTGTCTGAAATTCATAGAAAATTTATTATCTTGCATATCTAAGCATGTATATCTTCTGCAATTAGGTAACTTGTTTAAAATTTTCCTTTCCAATCGTTCATAACAATTTCTTTAATTATAATAAATGACATTTAGCAGTAATATTTTAAAGTAGGAATAGAATTTATAATGTTTATATTTTGATCAACTAACAATTTATATCTTAATGTATGTGTTCTAAGTGAAACCGTTTTTTACAAAATAAAAATGAAGTAATTTTATATTAATTTTTTTAAGGCTTTAATAAATTAAAATTTTGAACATGTAGTTTTAAATTCATTTGCTTCTGAAATATTTTTAACAAAAAAGATATATTATGTTATGGTATATAAAAAGTAACTATCAACTTTATTGCTGGTATTTATTTGGCAGAATCAACATTCTGTACCAGTGATATTATATTCATCATTTATGAAATTAAAATAGTTTTATTTCATCAAATACTTTCTATGTACTTTGTTTTGGGACAGCACAGATTTTTCTAGTTTAGAAGTCAGTAAATCACTCAAATAAATTGAAGTGATAGTATCTAATAAATCAATATTGAACTGCATATCAAGTTACTGAAAATAAGAATATTATCGTTTTGATTATAGTTAAATTTGAAATATAAAGGTAACAATTAATAATAAAACTTAACTCACTTAATAATCTTTTCAGGCTGCTGATTCTTAAGATCAACTTCATCAATGAAAATTTCTGGCAATTTTGAAAACATCCGAAAATCCTCTGTGTTTCTTTGCATAATGGGTATAACACTAGACAAAAAAATCATGCTGAATGCGTGGATGTTAATCTTCAACTCAACCAAAGTTTTCAAATGTTCACAAATTGAACACAAGACATTGACAGAAATATTACACAGGACATCTTCTGGCATACTGGTCAAATGGTTCTGATTTGTATAAATCAAGTTAATTAGTAATACCATTTCATATGATAGATCAAATTCAGCCGTCAATAATCTTACTATAAAGCCATTAATCATTTTCTTTTTAAACGTAGCTTTAGTTGACAAATATCCCAAGAGAATATAGGCAGAGGATCTGAAGTCTTTAATAGGAGAATCAAGACCTTTTGTTATAGTAGGTAAGACAGCATTTATTATTGACTCTGTCACATATTTAGTTGTATTTATAGAACCAATTGCTGTTGAACAGAAAAACGCAAACACAGTGTTTAATTGTGAGGCTCTTTCTCCATATTCTGATACATATTTCAAGGTAGTTTTAGCTATGAAATGTAAGGTTAAAGTGTTAGAGACACACTGACTGTGTAGGATTTGTTTACTCAAAGCTACTCCATGTTTTTGTACTGGCTCCAACCAATCCCATCTAGAGCCAGTCAAATGAAAAAGCTGTACAAATCGAACAAATATCTTTGTCTCATGATATGGCAAAATGAGTGCTATTATTGCATCTTGATTGTACTGGTGTATATGATACCTATTAACCAGCCATTCCAGTGCCTTGTGAGAAGATTGCAAGAGGAAATATGGAGATAGTTGCAAAAGAAACTTTTCAATACTCTGATTCAAATTTTCATTTACTTCTTTACTCTGAACTGCACGTTCAAAATCTTTCGATGAAACACTAAATAAAGAATCTTCATAGACACGAAAGCCTTCATACAAAGCGATCAACTCTTTGAGACCACTAAGACCGATTTCGTAAAATGTTTCCCGGTCTTTTAAAGCAGCTTCCTTTGGATCGAATAGTAAAGACGCTTTTTTCTTTTCCTCTTTATATATCGAAGACTGTGGTCCGGTGAGCTTCTGCAGTTGATCGGCCAAAGATGTCGTAGGCATGTTTACTGTTTTACTCAACACGTTAGTTATAAATTGCAATATAGCCCATTAATTAACGAAGTATCCAGTTTTATGAGGTCAACTATTTTATTTTCAATTCACTTTCATGTAATGAGATCTTGCAAGTATAGAACTACCCGTAGAAAGTGAAAAAGCATCAATATAACATTTCATTCAAAATTTTAAGAAAATTCAAATTACAAATACACGTGCAACACAATACACATATATTGACATTTGACATTTAATTTTACTTTGAATACTCTGTGCCTATTATTTACCTATCAAAGCTGCAAAATACAAGCACTCAGGCCCATTATACTAAAAAAACATATACATAGCATCACGCCTTATTCTCATAGGGGTAGGCAGAGACAACATCCTTCCACTTGCCACGATCCTTGCATATCTCCTTCGCTTCT
>JACTOM010000927.1:3206413-3308140 GCA_015832385.1 Elymnias hypermnestra | reverse complement strand
GAGAATGAATGAAAGGAGACTGACAAAAAGGATTTATGAGTCAAGAGTGAATGCGAAAGTTGGAAAGGGAAGACCAAGGCGAACGTTCCTGGACCAAATCCAGGACATTTTAAATAACGGCCAGGTCAAGAGTACTCTAAACCGACGAACTTGTATGGAAGGTTTAGTGAGAATGAAAGAAGCGAAGGTGGTATGCAAGGATCGTGGCAAGTGGAAGGATGTTGTCTCTGCCTACCCCTATGAGAATGAGGCGTGATGCTATGTATGTATGTATGTATATTTTAAAATTGCATATTTGATTCATTTATATTGACCACAATAAACTACATAGAGAGCCTCATAAAAATTAATTCATTAGGACTGGCTTGTATATAGAAACTAAAACTTTTTACTGTAAACATTTTAGAATATTAAATGACGTCAAACAAATTGTGTGTCAATGTTAACCAATAACAATGTTGTCGTATTTAAATGCGTCACAAAGTAATTTAGAATGATACAGTTATCAGTATCAGTGATAAACTTTTGGACTTGGTGAATTTCCTGTTCCGAGTAGAAGCCACAATAAATTCTTTATAAGATAATTTAATTAAACTTGACAATGCAAGTAAATTTTGATGTGATAACGTTTTATAAATCAATGGTTGCCGGCTGCACGAACGAAAATAAATGACTCATTGTCACATTCCACCTGAGGTGAACGTACTAGCGAGAGCGCCAAACAAGCGATAGAGAGGCGCGATTGGCCATTATTTATTACAACAATCTTTCATCATTGTATTCTTTTGATGTATATCACGTAAAATTATCGTCCGTAAAACTTCTTTTTTTTTTAAATTACAGGCTATTCACAGGGTGGTTTAATAGCTAGAGGCATTGTGCAGACATTTTCTAACGTTTCTGTTAGTACTTTTATATCGTTGAGTTCACCTCAAGCTGGACAATATGGAGGTTAGTATTCAGTAGACAATTTTTCTTGCCTACTTTTATTTTCAGTATACTCTTGTGTGAATCTTCAAATAAAATAACAAAACCTTACATAACCTTATGCATTGTTTCAATGATAAAAATGGTTTGATTTCTACAATGATGATGTAAAACCTCTGCATGAGGTTTTACCTCTAAACAAATAAAGGTTATACCACATTGTCATATCTATATATTCACATGTTTATGTATGTGATATATATTAATATACTATATTTACTATCATATATGTACTAGGGTGTAGTTATTTGTGTGTATGTTTATTTTATTGCCTGTCTTTTTATTTGCTACTTACAGGTTTTTTGAAAGTAATGGCTATTAAGTGATAAGACTATCTGGTGTATATTCTTTTTCTATTTACTTAAGTTTATTATAATGTATTACTTTTAAACAACCACAGGTAGATCTAGAGGTCTAGAGGCTCCATTGGTCACAAATAAGTTTTTAGTCAAGATTTTATTTAAACTATTTACTGTGGAACCCAAAAACAGATTCATTTACATTTAAAAAATATAAATATATATACTTTGTCTCATTAGTCTAGTGGTTAGCTTGTTTGGGTAGTGGTCCTGGGTTCATAGCCCGGGCCGAAAAAAATATGGTAGTTCAAGATATTTAAAAAAAAATCTTTTCTGTAGTTAGTATGTGTATATGTGTTACCAGAAATGTATGAAATGAAGAAGTTTTTATTAGTAAGATAATATGTTCATATTATCTTCAATCAATTAAAGCTTCTAAAATCAACTATATATTAACTTTTCACGTATCACAAAATCGACTTAACTCTTCTTATATAATCTATTCTACACATTTCCTAGGATTTGTATACAATTACTTGATTTCAAGATTGCGGAAGTCCAAATAAGGATTAAAAGATGATTAAATAAAAAAGAATTCTTGGAATACAGTAAAAACAACTTCACTTTCACTTAGATACTAATCCTACCTATAAAACATTTGATGTTCATCCCGTCGTTTAGAAATGAGATTAAAGTTGTCTGTTTTTGACATTTGACATTGACAACCAACAATTTCAGATCGCAACTATAATATTTTAAGGACTTAGGCGTGAATCTGGACCTAAAGGTCGTATTGTGTTTGATTATTTTTGTTCCAGTTTAGATTTGACTACATTTTTTAGTTATAATTAAAACATTCTGCAATTATCGTTCAGCTTTTTTATTTATTGATTCTGAAGCGGTTTGGGGGCTCAGCTAATTATATATATAAACCTTTCTCTAGAACCATTATATATTGTTGCAAACTGTTTAAAAAAACTGTTGATTAATTTAAAAGATCGAAACAAACAGGACAAACGACTTACTTTTATGCTATCTATAGATATGAAGTATAAAATCACGTTATAAATATTTCAGCTGGCTTCCTACATATTGTGTTCCCTGGATTAGTGAAGGAGTCCGCTTACGAACTGTTTTATTCGAGAGTGGGTCAGCATACATCAGTGGGGAACTACTGGAAGGATCCCTACCACCAGTCATTATATGAGACATACAGTGTATATCTGCCTTATCTCAACAATCACATAAAGTGAGTCATTTTATTTTAAGAAACTTTGCACTGGAATGTAATCCAGGAAATAAACTCAAATTTAAATTCCAGTCACTACATCTTCTTTTAAACCACAACATTCTCTTGTCACACTATTTCTTACTCTGTCACTCAGTTTTAATTCACTCATAATTCACAACGCTCTCATCTTTACCGCATTACTTTATTTTACTTTTGTGATTCTTCTGCCATACCCAACTTTCACTACCATACATAAGTGTAGATACCAACACTCCAGCATGCACAGCCAGTCTGGCCCATTAAGACACCATCTGGATATTCATAAAGGCGCGCAGGGCACCATTTACCATATTCCCTGCATTTACTCTCCTTTCAATATCACTTTCACATGTTCCATCTTTTGTAAAATTAGATCCCAACTATACAAACTCTTTCACCTCTTCCACTTTTTCCCCATCTATCAAAATATTGCCATTCATCATAGATTCATCTCTTTCAAAAAGCATAACTTTCGTTTTGTTTACATTCACTTTCATTCCTTTCCCTTTCAAAGCTTTATTCATAAAATATCTACCATCTCCTGTAGCTCATTAGCGGTTGACGCAAGTATTACTTGATCATCGGCGTAAAGTAAACATTTGATGAGTAATTCAGTTATCACAGTCAATTAAGTTATCCATGAATAGGTTTCCTTTAATAAAATATATAAATACCTTAAGTGACTTCAAATCAAATAAAAAGTTTGTAAAACATTACCAACAATTTGAGTATGCTTGTAGTTATGAAAATATAGGGTAGTTGTTGTAAGTGTAGTAGTTATTTTACCATTTGCTTGTTTATAGTTTAGTTTATCGTTCATCATTAATTACACTGGCATACAAAAAAAAAGTTGTCTGAACACCGGGCGCCACCTATCTATGGGCGTGTTTTTCGACCCGTTGAATACGAATTTCAAGTCAGTTTAGACCGTCCAGCCTTCAATTTCGAGTGAATTGCAAAAAATAGCAAAAATTCGATGCTTTGGCTAGAAAATTTTCATAACATTATGTCTTACGGCATGTCTTTATATTACAAAAAAGAGCGATACGTGCCATATATCAATTGGGATCGCGCGTTTCTTCAAGAAAAAAAATCAAAGAAATATCAATTCTCACAGTACCGTCGCAATATATATTGAATAACATTTTATATATCCGTGATAATATTTCATTTATACAGCAAGGCAAATAATTATAAAGCAAAGGAGCGAAAGACACAATTTTAATACAAGAAATAAAAATAAACGTGTAATGCCATATTTTAGAGTGAAAGGTTCAGAAATCATTTGTCGGGTTAAACATACGCATTTTTAATAAGATACCCGAATCACATATGGGTTTGCCTCCATAGCTTTAAGAAATATGTTAAAAACGTCCTATTACAAAAGGAATATTATAATGTTGAAGATTATTTAAGCGACAAAGAGTAAAGGAGTTAGGTTTAAAGGAGTAACCGTTGAGTTTCTTGCCGGTTTTCTTCTTCTTCTCAGCGGAAGCAACTTTTCGAACCGGTGGTAGATTTGTTACCAACGGACACTACTAACGATTCAAAAGTGCTTTTTCAGCCTACTTGAATACCGAATATTTTGATTTGATTTGGAAAAAAAATATAATAGGTTTCTGTGGCTTAACAGCTGATGAAACATTGGCGTGCTGTATTTTACATCTATTCGGCGAAGTAAAACCGTCAATTTCAGTCATACAGAAATAACAGTTATGCAAAATAGTTGGTGAAGTCCAGATCATGGGAATTGTAAATTTCAAAGTTTCTCTGTTTTTGGTTTTGTCCCATTGTGTCATCACAATATTTCCTCAACCACAAACAAAGTGTGGGATCTAGGCTTAGTTCAAATTTGCAATTTGAATGCAAAAGCATTTTTCATAATCTCATTTTAATCTACCTGAAAACGTTCTGCGGTTTTTAACAGCCTCAAACTCACCACAACCGTAACAAAATAGATCTGGACTTTTATTACATAAAGGGGATTCGCTTCTTGTAAGTTTTTTCGAAACAGCTCAATACCCTCGAACAATTTTTTCTTGCCAATACATCGAATCTTCATTATTTTTTGGAGTTTTTTGCAATGTCCTCGAAATTGAAGGCTGGACGGTCTAAACTGATTTGTAATACGTATTCAGCGAGTTAAAAACATGCCATGTTGATTGATCTAACAAACACATTCTTGAAAGGTGTGGACGACTATAGTGGATTCATACATTATAATAATCTTTATTCGTCCCAAAACTTACATAGTTTATTAATACTACTTGATCCCTTAATTAGGAGTACCCGTGTCTTGGGGGTCAGCCCCTTCCTGTTATATTATTGAAACTCTGTACACCATCATAAAAGTTGGGATAATATCATTTAAAAAAAAATGTTAAATGTTTGTGTGTGTGTGTTCGAGCGTGTGTGTGTTATATACTTGGCTAAGATAATTATAGTATTAAGAAGAATATTAACGTAGTATAAATATATATAAAATAATGCAACATTAGAATGTATCTACTATTAACATTAGTTTATAAGCGTTTAATGTATGTGCTGTTGGTGTTCCAACACCTCAACCAACCACCAACAAAAAAAAAACCCCCGGTTATATCTAGTTCTTTAGCTATTTGATCTTGGAAAGCATTTTCGTACATATTTGTAAGCGGTTCCATGGTGTAATGGTTAGCACTCTGGACTCTGAATCCAGCGATCCGAGTTCAAATCTCGGTGGAACCTGACTTTTTATTTTATTGTTTTTCTTTAATTTCAACATTTTTCGGTTCGTTTTTTCGTTTTTTTCTTATTTATTTATTAATAAATTATTTTTAATTTTCTTATTTTTTAAAGAAAAAATAATTTTGACCTACATTGTGATGCGAATACTCGATTTGCTACTAGAAGTCCCGGGTTCGATCTCCGGTAGAGCGAATTTGAGGAAATTGTATTTTCTAATTTGTCAGATTTGGATGGCGCACTTTCATCTTAGACTTTACTATCACATCGAAAACATTCTGTGTATAATAATATTAAGATGCAAATTACGTACTTCTAAAATAGTTATTTTTTAATGTGATTAATGTAGAGATTATATAGAAAGGTTTTTAAAAAGTTCACACTATAAAAGTTATATTAAATTAAAATTTAATTCATAAATATCACGACTTTTTTCGTGGATTTTTATTATAATGTAATCTACGGATAAAAATGTCGTGATATTTATGACTTTAATTTTCATTTAATAGAACTTTTATTATAGTGTAAAGTTTTTACACGTTTGTCATTATGACGTCACAAACATGGCGACCAATCGTTACGCATTTAAATAAACTTATTAGTTTAATTTTCTCATTGAATAATTAACTAATGATAAAGTTTTAAAATACATTAAAGATGACCGTTTGTAAAGTCGGTGGCTTATGGATAATAATTTTACGTGATAAAATCGCAGGAAAACATTAATAGGCAGATCGCGCCTCTTTAACGCTTGTTCCGCGTTTTCGCTTTCACGCGGCTTAGACAGAACGTGATACGTTATGTCAAAAAAAAAAATTTTTTTCTGTATCTTAGACTTTCATTAATTGATAACAAGTCACAATCAAGTTCTAATCTCTGCTCTATAAAATTTACAGATCAGCAAAATCCGATGATTTCAAGAGCAATATGTTACGTTTAAAGAGATTAGTTTTAATCGGAGGACCTGATGATCAAGTTATAACACCATGGCAGAGCAGGTATTTTTTTTTACTATTTCATACCGTTACTTTGTCTTTGTTTACACCCTACCAGCAAAAACGTACCGCCAAACAAAGAGATTTGTGTTCCGGTACGATGCTGTGTAGAAACCGTAAGGGGTATATCACCTCTTAACAGATTAGCGCGCTTCCATCTTAGACTGTATCATCAGTTACCATCAGGTGAGATCACAGTCAAGCGCTAATCTGTCAGCAATAAAAAAAAAAAGATTATTATATTTATTTTAAAGTACAAATTACGGATATACAGAATTTTTGAAAATTTGCAGAGTAATTTTTGAACTGCTTAATTGATTTTGATGCGATTATCTTTGAACTACTCTAAGACATCCGTTTCCATTTGATCTGACTCGCAGTAACAGTTGCCTCAATGACAGTAGTTTATTGAAAATTTACACTAAAATGGCTATGATTATTAAAATTACCATGAAAATGACAGTAATATATTGATAACTAACGCCAAAATGACAGTAATATAATAAAAAAATTAATAGTGCTTGCGTACAAAGTACAAACGTCAGAAGTGAAACGTCTCTCGCAAACAAATTTATATATTTAAACAAATATATTTAAATAAAAAAGTCTTTATATATTTAAATAAATATATTTAAACAAAAAAGTCTTTATATATTTAAATAAATATATTTAAACAAAAAAGTCTTTATATATTTAAACAAATCTAAATCTATAGGTTTCCGAGACGTAGAGGGAGGGAAAAAGGAGGATATCTTAGGAATATAATGAATTTAATTGTCATTTAAATATTAAGTGTACAAAATTAATAAAAATAATTTATTGAAATCTCAAATGACGAATTGTTAATGCCACGTGTTTTTTGTCAAAATTAGAAATTTTGAATCAAGAATTTAGGAAAGAAAATTTATGACATTTTTTTATTTTATATTTTATGAGAAATAGCATATCAAATTATTAAATGGCGAGTGGCAAGTTAAAATGATGCATGTTATTTGTAAATATTAAAACCACCTAACCTTCAATCGAATTAACATAAAAAACGCTGCACAATTTAGAGACGCTACTCACGCGTTTCATCCGTAAAAATTTTACCCTCATGCGCTTATAGAAGTTTCACTTCAAAAATATTTATTTAGGACAAGGCTTAGAGCTTAAACCCACTATTCTGCTCCAATGTGATCTGGTAGTTTTCACGGACTTCTAAATTGCTCCCGGAGTCAATGGATTGATTAGCATAAAAACGCTGCACATCTTCGTGACGCTAATCACGCGTTTCATCAGTAAAAATTTTACCCTCATGCGCCTAAAGAATTTTCACTTCAATGATACTCAATATTATATACTTTAACAAATACAGTGACAAATTATGAATGCACAAGACTTCTTCAAACAAATGTACAAAAAGGCGGTCTTATCGCTAATACGCGATTACTCTGTAGGTAAACGAGAATGTGTAAAAGTAGCTGGGTGGTGCATAACAATAAATAGAGTACATAATACATATTATAACTACAATATATATATACAAACTAACACATTGAGTATAATAATATTTTACATAATACTATCATCTCATAAAAGTAGACTTGTGAGATATAGTATAATGAAAATTAGTGCAAAAATGTTAATAATATATTGAAATACTAGATAGAAAATTGCTTTTTAATTTAAGGAATATTTTTGAAAATTTTGTGAGAAATTAAATATTATTGTGAAATATTCCAATGTCCTAGGGATTCCTCTACTTTTATAGAACATATAGGGAAAAATATTATTTAAACCGGTTTTTTCTGTTAATTTAAGATTTTCAATATTAATTAGACGAAATTACAATGAGTATATAAATTTTCAGTTTTATTGTGCTTCATGTTAGTTTTTAGAGGGTTGATGAACTAGCTATAGGCATATTGATGTGTAATTAAAACCCTTTGTTTAGTTTTATTTATATTTTTAACATGTAATTATGTTGCTAGTTCATCTACACTAATATTATAAAGAGGAAATATTTGTATTTTTGTATGTAAAGTATAAACTCAAAAAGTACTGGACCGATTTTGATAATTCTGATTTCATTAGAAAGCTACATTATCACTGAGTAACATAGGCTATATTTAGTGCTAGATTATTATAGAAATCTTTAGAAATTCCTTTTAAAACCAACTGAAGGTGTAAAAAAATTAGCCATAAAATGTCTTTCATCGCATACGCCGTGAAGAGTATTAATGATAGGACAAAAAATGTTCGACAATATTATAGAATATATCAATATCTACAAAAAATTTCGCGAGACCTTATGTCTTACTATTGTAGTTACGTCACTACGAGCAGTAAAAATAATGACAGTTCACGGCGTATATATATTAGAAAACTTGTTGTACATCCATAAAAATATTGACTCTTAGAAAAAAAGTGAATGCACCTCATATAACTTAAGAAATAAAAGTAAAATTGCTGTAAATTCTAGTAGGCTACACAAAATTGACAAGTCATTCAAGGGTAACTGTATACCTTTCTACAACAAGCTCCCAGAAGAAGTTATAAAAATGTCCCCTAATAAATTTAAATCTTTTATTAAAAGAAAACTAATTGATAAATCATTCTATAATTTGAAAGAATACTTAGAAGACAAAAAAGCGTGGGAGTAAATGAATTGCTCTATATGTATATAGATATAAAATAAATTTAAAATATATATTGTAATGATGATAACAAAAAAAAACCGTACACCCGACTGAGTTTGTTGCGGGCTCTTCTCAGATCAGGGCGCGAGAGAACCCTCGTAACTTTCGATTAATGTTATCATCAGTCATTCATTTAAATAATATATAGACCAGGCCTACTTGAATAAAGATATTTTGACTTTGACTACAACTACTTTTTACATTTAACAAATTGATAGAAATGCCGATCAAAATCAGACCGTGTTATCCATACCATTTATACATTTTTATCCAAATAAATAATTTAATATTGAAGTCTGTCCCAATACCTGCTGATTACTTTTTGAATTATTGTAATCGGATATTCCATTCAAAAGATATCATGAAATTAAAACAAAAATACTAACTCGACGAGAGAGGGGCAGTGTGGGAGAAGGGGGTGCGCCATAACGAGTATGAACTAGGTTACCTTACGCAGTGGACGCAAGCGGCATTAAATATTTCTAGTTTTTTTTACACATTTTAATGGTTCACTTAAAAAGTTCTTTTCAGAGCTACTTAGTTTTAGTATTAGGAATCATATTTTTTCATAATATTTGTCAATTCATGGTCGTTTTAATTATCACGTAACAATTGTTTCAATGTAAAATTGAATTATTTTCTTTCATTTTAGCCAATTTGGTTATTACGATGCCAACGAAACAGTGGTAGAGATGCGCAACCAAGAAATCTACGAATCCGACCGAATAGGCTTGAAGACTCTCGACGAAACGAAGCGATTGCATGTCATCACTGTCCCTGGAGTGAACCATTTCAACTGGCACATGAACGTGTCAATTGTAGATAACTGCTTATTGCCTTATTTAGATTAAAAAAGTATAATAGATCAACAACAAAAAACCGGGTATGTAACGAACTTTTACTTCATTGAGTCATGTCACAAATGAGATATCTTATTGTGTCAAAAGCCAAAATGTTTGCACCATGAAGACAGGCAATAGGTTGAAACTAAGCGCCCAAATGACAGTAATATGTTCAACATTAGAGCCAAAATGACAGGAATATGTTGAAAATTAGCGCCAAAATGACAGTAATATATTAAAAATAGCATCAAAATGACAGTAATATATTGAAAATTAGAGCCAAAAATTGTAATGTTGTATTGAAAACAAGACTACAGTAATATTTTAAAATTAGTACTACAATGACAGCAAAATGTTGGAATACTAAATAAAAATAGGTTTTAAAAACGAATAACGTATTGTATTCGAATTTATTATTTAAATTTAGGGGTTTTCTTGAAAATCTCTGTGGAAAGTTAATACAATTATGTCATAATCCAGTGCCAGAAATGTATTGAAAATATACCAATGTGTTAGTGATATATGCAACGATTCCTATAGTTTTATAGAAATATAGGACAAATATTATTTAAAGCGTTTATTGCTATTAATTTAAGAGTTTTATTAAGTAATAGCCAAAATTATTATGGCCATTTGCTCAACGAATATAAAAAGATGTATACATTTGCAAGTGTTACAATTGAGTGGTAATATTGTATAAAATATTGAAAGAGGATATTTGTGTTAAAAAGATAAATTTAAAAATTGTGATATTATTTTACAATAATGTATTACTAATTAAACAATAACCGTTAAAAAAGTTATAAGAGTGGTCAATAATGAGCTGTAATCAACGTTATCTACTTATAGGGCGAGCGGTAATCTGATTCAAGGATTGAAGTCTCTCTATGAGGGTTCTAGTGCTTGTGTCAGAATAAACGGGGCGTACACGGAGTAGTTTCCTGTCGTAAGAGGGGTTCGACAGGGATGTGTTGCGTCATCATGGCTGTTCAACCTGTTCATGGATAACTGTTTGACAGATTTAAAAGAAAGTATGTATGGGTTAAGAACGAATGAAGTACTCGTCAAATGTTTTCTCTACGCTGATGATCAAGTAATACTTGCATTATCTGTTGATGAGCTACATGAGATAAATAGTATGAATGAAGCTTTGAAAAGGAAAGTAATAAAAGTGAATGAGTAATAAAAGTGAAAACAAAATGAGAGTAATGATTTTTGAAACAGACGAATTTATGATGAATGGAAAAGTTTTGATAAATGGGAAACAAGTGGAAGAGGTGAAAGAATTTGTATACTTGGAATCTAAATTTACAAAAGATGGAACATGTGAAAGTGATATTGTAAGGAGAGTTAATGCAGGGAAATGGTAAATGGGTGCTCTGCACGCCTTTATGAGTAGCCAGAGTGTGTCTCAAAGTGCCTGACTGGCTGTGCATGCAGGAGTGTTGGTGCCAACACTTATGTATGGTAGTTAAAGTTGGGTATGGCAGAAGAAGCATAAAACTAAAATAATTGCGGTAGAGATGAGAGCGTTTAGAAGTATGAGTAGATTGAAACTGAGTGATAAAGTAAGAGATAGTGTGATAATAGAACGTTATAGTATAGAAGAAGATGTAGTGACTAAAATTGTGGAAGGTATGTTTAAATGACTTGGGCACGTAGAAAGAATGAATGACAGGAGACTGGCAAAAAGGATTTATGAGTTAAGAGTGAATGAAAAAGTTGGAAGGGGAAGGCCAAGGCGAACGTTCCTGGACCAAATCCAGGACATATTAAAGGAGGGCCAGGTCAACAGTTCTCTAAACAGATGAACTTGTATTAAAGGTTTAATGAGAATGAAAAAGCGTATATTGTACTTGAACTGAACGCACTGATTTTATGAGTTGATGCTTACTTATCCCTATTCTTGTTGTATAAGTAGCATTCGCTGCCCGGAATAACTTTGCCGCCAAATAACCCTTTATATGACAGATAGTACTGACAAACGTTCGGTAACCAACGAGCAAAAGCCTTTGCTTTATTTATATCTCATCTTTATTCTATTTACAATATTTATCTTATTCTAATAAATTTCTCTTTTTAACAAATGATCTAATAAGAATTTGAGTCATCTATGATCAGATACATAATAATTCAGTCATAACAATGAGGCTTTCCTATTATAGTTATATATGAATTAATGTAGAAATAATTATATTTATTGTTGGATATTAAATCGATTATAAAATCAAGTTTTCTTTTTATATTTACATTTTATACTTTATATACTTACATTTTTATGTTACAAAACATGACATTTTTTAAAATTAAATGTAATATCTGAATGTTCTGAATAAAATTATTGCTCTATCACCAGTTTCATATTATAATATACAAATCAATTGATTGCAATCAGAACTTTTTTTTAGTTATAACCAAAAACACAAAGTACAAGAATATGGTTTTTTCGAATGGAAAAAATTAAAACCACCTTTGCAAAAAGTTCAACATAATTTTATTCCTATAGGCATGAAGTAAAATCATCCCTTTGCATAAAGTAATTTATTTTTTTCTAATTGGCGTAAATTGAAATCTTCCCTTTGTAAAATGTATAAAAATATTGTTTTTCAATCAGCAAAAATTAAAATCACCCCATTGCAAAAAGTACAAAACTAATATTTCTTTAAATGCTTATCTTTTACACAAATTTAATTTAATTATTGTAAATTCCATTCTTAACCACTTTCAGGGACAATTTAATTGTTTTATATAACTTAATTTTAAAAAGTCATAATCTCAAACGTGCTCTTGTTTAATTTAGTATCTATTTTTTTGGTATTCAACATAGAAGTAAATGAATCTCAAACCATGCATGCTATTAGTTTTAAGTAGACAAATATTTTTTACCATATTTTTAAGTTTTTTTAATGTTTTCATTAATTATACCATGACGTTAATCCAAATATTTTCTATATTAGTTAGTTAAAGGTCGATTTTTTAATAGTGACATGAGTTATAAAATATTGTACAAATATTTATTTGATGTGTCTAATTTTTGAAATTTTGAGAGTATACGGGCATAGCAGAATTGATTTACATGTAAATATATGGGTCTGGTCAAAAATATGAACTACCTTTATATATCCTGCGACATAATTTGTTGTAGAGAAATAAATATTGTTTAAAGTGCACCGCCAAACAGTGATATTACAGAGTGATAGACATACAAAGTTACAGATTAGATAGATTTTTTATTTTATTTATTTAATAGAAAATCAACTTTTCTATGTTGTACACTCCACTTGCAGGCTAACTCAGTATTGAAATATAAAAGAGAAATTCTATGTAGAAAATGTTAGTATTACTGAAAATCTATAAAACTAAGATAGTTAGAAAAAGAACAATCACTAATAATAATAAAACAAATCAAACTAGGTATAAACAAAAGTTAATTATACTAGACAGCTATATTTTTAATTTTTGTTTAAAAGAACACATAGAATCCTGAAAAATATCAAGAGTAGAACTTTTAAATAATTCCTTGTATGTTATTGCTATCTTTTTCGATGAGATAGATAAGTGACAAAGTTTAATATAGACACAGAATTAAAAGTGGAGAGACAGATTGACAGAGTATTAGACAATCAGTGAAAATGACAAATGGACAGGCAGAGTGACAGATAGACATACAAAATGACATAAAGACAGGCAAAATGACATGTAGACAGGCAGATTTAAAATGCTGTTTTGGACAAGTTAATTTTTATTTTACCACTTTTAATGATGATTATAACTATCTACATGCTGACTATTAAAAAATTGACAATTGGTTATTAGGTTCCTGAATAAATTTAAAACTTTTTTAAAATGTTTTACACAAATGTATGTACAAATCAAATGATCTGGGTATCAATAAATTATTAACTTTTATTGTCATTTTATTTAAACCTACCCAAACCAGAATTTGTATACAGTTGCATAAATAACATTTCCCGTTCCCCGAAAACTTTTGGTACCCAAACCCGATTCCGTTCTTATCTTTATTTAATGCATCTTAAACTGTAGTAATATTTATGATTTAAAAAAATGTGCGTACGTACAAATATATCAGAAGTGAAACTTCTTTGGCAAACTAATTTTTAAGTCTTGTTTATATTTATACAAATCTAAATCTTTAGATTTCCGAGACGTAGAGGGAGGGAAAATTGAAGTTATGTAAGGAATTTAATGAATTTCATTGTCATTAAAATTAATACAAATAATTTATTGAAGTCTCAAATGACGAATTGTAAATAAAAATGCCATGTGTTTTTAGTCAGTATTATAAATTATTAAATGACGACTGACAAATTAACATTCCACGTGTTATTTGTATATATTAAAATGACCTAACCTTCAAACGAGTGTTCAGCGGTGGCAACCCAGCGGCATATCTTTTTGTCGCTGGTTGGAGGAGATCTTTCACTCGAGACCATAATTGGGGTAATGCTCGCTATTGAAGTTGGGTGGAAGGCGAATGTCTTTTGCGAGACCGTCATCTCGCTGAAGGAGGCAAACGAGAGGCTAAGGGAGCAAGAGGCTGGACCTCTCCCTCACCGTCGGACGAGGATTGGTGGCAGAAGTCGCACGTATGCACTTCATGCCTTACTTTTGAGTGGTAGATCCTCGTAGTCGGTACCATCCGGGTCACAAGAGTGGAATACAGTTAAGAAACCTCTAGTGATCTCACTCATGGATGAAGAGGTATCCGCCGGGTTTTAGTGGGTATTCTATTATCAGTGAGTCCCACACTCCCGATTGGATTAGTCTTTCATCGGGGTGCGTAAAGGCATAAAAGATGATGAAAATTTATAACGATGTGGTATAAAAGAAGATGTAGTGACTAAAATTGAGAAAGGTATGCTTAGATGGTATGGGCACGTAGAGAGAATGAATGAAAGGATACTGACAAAAAGGATTTATGAGTCAAGAGTGAATGGGAAAGTTGGAAGGGGAAGACCAAGGCGAGAACGGCCCTGGACCAAATCCAGAACATTTTAAACATGGGCCAGGTCAAGTGCATGAGATGTTTAATGAGAATGGAAGAAGCGAAGGAGATATGCAAGGATCGTGGCAAGTGGAAGGACGTGGTCTCTGCCTACTCCTATGGGAATGAGGCATGATCCTATGTATGTTTGTATGTGTAAAGGCATTTCCTAGCGCAAAAAAATCCTTCAAACGAATTAGCATTAAAAACCCTGCACATCTTCCTGATGCTAATCATCGTTTCATCCGTAAAAAAACCACTTCAACAAAATTATAACACAACGATTCGATCGGTCCAGTATTATTTGCATGATGAAAATATATAACGGTAAGAAAATTTAATCCTGTTAAAGCGTCATCATAAACGTTTATTATTCAATAAATACACAGTCTGATGACGTCGCTGATGTCCTTGTGTGATAATGATTTATCTTTGAACGACACTTTAATGATATGTCAATTGCATTTATGTCATTCAACTTTTGACAATGTTGTTTTGTATTAAAAACTAACCTTGATTACCTTTACGATTAAATTAGTATTTTTGGGGGTAATGGGGGACTATTCTAGATAATTTTAATCCCCCAAATGCATTATGGAAAAGGAAATAGATTTTGAATTACATATAAACTAATCCTGACCACGCTTTGCTGCGATTGAGACTAATACTGTTGGAATTCTCAATTCTTTAAGCATATTATATCTTCCAGTTAAAGACTCTTCAAAACCAGTCCAACAGTTGTGGAGATTAAGTGGACCAAACAATTTCGCGTTCACCTCAACGTTATAAATAGTTGGCAACAGCAACAGTTATATGCCAATTCAAAAGTCTTTAAAATCAATAGTTTTAGATTTTTTTAATATCAGAGAAAACACATTAATTATGCAACAAACTATCGATCCAGGCTTTTCTGAGACGAGCAAGAAAATCTCGTTAAGAAGATTTCACAAAAAAACTATTTTCATCTTAATAAAAAACGTCCAACATAAATTATAAATCAAAGAAAGGTTATAAGAAAACATTGATAAGAATCTGTTATTGTAATAAACAATGGAATTAGGCCGATAGTGCCTCTCTATCGCTTGTTCATCTCAGCAGGAACCTGACAATGTGTCATGGTTTTTCGTGCGTGCGCAACTTATAAAAACAATAGTTTTTACGTTAAAACGAAGACAAATATAACTAATTAACAAGGGCTGTTACAATCCATTTAATCCCTGGTAGATTATCAAAAACATAACCTAAAAAAGGGATTGTTAAATAATGTGTTGTTTTAAAATTTATTCAAGTATATCGTATGATTGTATAAAAAAATTAAAAGTGTTTGCGTACAAAGTCAGAAGTGAAACTTCTTAGGCAAACTAATTTTTAAGTCTTGTTTATATTTATATAAATTTAAAACTTTACATTTCCGAGACTTAGAGGGAATTTAATTGTCATTAAAATATTAACAAAAAGTGTCGATAATTAATACAAATAATTTATTGAAATCTCAAATAACGAATTGTAAATAAATGCCAAGTGTTTTTGTTAATTATATACAAAATAAACTTTGTTTTTGAATTTAAAGTTTAGAAAAGAGAATTACCTAAACGAATTAGCATAAAAACGCTGCACATATACGTGACGTTAAACAAGCGTTTCATCCGTAAAAAATTGCCCTAAGGTAGTTTCACTTCAATAACTTATATTTTTGTATTTGCAAATCACATTACATTAAAAGGTAAATAATATAATCGAAATCATTTGTTGAAACTAATACTGTCAACATTTTGTTTGACTATTGCGTGTACATGATTCATATGTTACCAAAAAATGGGTAATAACGTTATGACGTAAAAAAGATAACACTTCATAAAGGTTACTGTTAAGAATATAGAACTCAGGTTAGCGGAATTCCCTTAGGATAAGATAAGATAACTATGGGATCGCCATTTCGTTATGATTATGACTGTAAAGTTTTATTATTGACAGGTTAGCGTTTGACAGTGATTTGACTTGGTGGTAAATCACTTTGTGGTCTTATAAGGTAACGCCTTATCCGGCTTAGAAATAACTTGCCTTTTCATAGGTTACCCAATCGGGTCACTAGCCGAACCTACCCTACCCGACCCTACCCTAACGTTGACCACAGCTGCTTCCTCACTAGGAAGCAGCTGTGGTCAACGTTATCTACGTATAGGGTGAGCGGTAATCTGATTCAAGCATTGAAGTCTCTCTATGAGAGTTCTAGTGCTTGCGTCAAAATAAACGGGGCGTATACGGAGTGGTTTCCTGTCGAAAGAGGTGTTCGACAGGGATGTGTTGCGTCACCATGGCTGAATGCATGTATTCCGTAGGAGATGTTTACTCTACGCTGATGATCATGTAATACTTGCGTCATCCGCTAATGAGCTACAGGAGATGGTAAAGATTATGAATGAAACTTTGAAAGGGACAGGAATGAAAGTGAATGTAAGAAAAACGAAAGTTATGCTTATACTATATAAGCATAACTTTCGTAATATTTTGATAGATGGGGAACAAGTGGAAGAGTTGCAAGAATTTGTGTACTTGCGATCTAAATTTACAAAAGATGGAACATGTGAAAGCGATATTGAAAGGAGAGTGAATGCAGGGAATATGGTAAATGGTGCTCTGCAAGCCTTTATGAAAAGCCAGATGGTGTCTCAAAGGGCTAGACTGGCTGTGCATGCAGGAGTGTTGGTACCAACAATTATGTATGGTAGTGAAAGTTGGGTATGGCAGAAGAAGCATAAAAGTAAAGTAAACGCGGTAGAGATTAGAGCGTTGAGAAGTATGAGTGGATTGAAACTTGGAAAAAAAGAAGATGCATTCAAAAAAATTGAGAAAGGTATGCTTAGATGGTTTGGGCACGTAGAGAGAATGAATGAAAGGAGACTGACAAAAAGGATTTATGAGTCAAGATCGAATGGGAAGGTTGGAAGGGGAAGACTAAGGCGAACGTTCCTGGACCAAATCCAGGACATTTTAAATAAGGGCCAGCTCAGGAGTACTCTAAACCGTCGAATTTGCATGAAAGGTTTTATGAGAATGGAAGAAGCGAAGAAGATATGCAAGGATCGTGGCAAGTGGAATGACGTGGTTTCTACCTACCCCTACGGGAATGAGGCGTGATGCTACGTATGTATGTATGTAAACCAATATTTTTCGAGTTAGACTCCAAAAAGTACAAATAAACTATGACAACAAAAATCGCTACTATAATGATTATACCATATTTTCTTAATAAAACCAACTCATCATTCCTTGAAAGTTATTATAAAATTTACGTGAATTTCACAAGACGATATGAAATTTCTTTGAAATCATGTTTTCCTCAGATCGTTACGCTGATTAATAAATGCGATAAATTTGTATCGAATAATTTATAAACTCATGCAAATATAAATCTACTATCTTGATTTGATTATAAGTTGCTGTATATCAGTCGGATATTATTTACTAACTTCAAGTAAAAAATATTTTATTATATTACTAGCTGAGACGTGAAAATGCGTCTGTCTACTCTTAATATCAGTGCTCAAGTACATTAGGGTGCTATTTAAGGGCATTTATATATATTTAGGTGCCAGTTAAACAGAATGTTTCTATAGCTAAGGGGTTTCCTAATTACCTTTAGATGCCAGTTAAAGGGAATGTTTCTATAGCTAAGGTGTTCCTTTAGTACATGTAGGTGCCAGGTAAAGCGATTGTTTCTGTAGATAAGGGATTACCTAAGTATATTTAGGTGCCAGTTAAAGAGATAATTCAAATAGCTAATGGGTCCTCTAAGTAAATTTAGATGCCAGTTAAAGGAATTTTTCTATAGCTAAGGTGTTCCTTAAGTACATTTAGGTGCCAGTTAAAGGGATTGTTTTTATAGCTAAGGTGTTCCTTAAGTACATGTAGGTGCCAGGTAAAGCTATTGTTTCTATAGCTAAGAGGTTCTCTAAGTAAATTTAGATGCCAGTTAAAGAGATTATTCAAATAGCTAATGGGTCCTCTAAGTAAATTTAGGTGCCAGTTAAAGGGATTCTTTCTATAGCTAAGGGGTTCCCTAAGTACATTTAGGTGCCAATCTTAGGGATTGTTTCTATAGCTAAGAGTTTCTTTAAGTAAATTTAGATACCGGTTAAAGAGATTATTGAAATAGCTAATGGGTCCTCTAAGTAAATTTAGATGCCAGTTAAAGGGATTGTTTCTATATCTAAGGGGTTAAGTACATCTGAGGGTCGGTTAAGGGCATTGTATCTATAGATAAGGGGTCCCATAACTATGTAATGCTTTAGGGAATGTTGGTGAAATAGAGCATTAGCTCATTCAATACTCTATCTATAAATGTTTATCATTATCTTGAAGTCTTTTTTTTTAAGATCTCACTTCTACCAGGTGGGTTTCTTATGTTAGGATGTCCAGTTATTTTAATTGTTAGTTGCATACTCGAATATAGAATGGCAAAAGTATTTTATGAATAATTCCTATATAATTACTCATGACATTATAGAACATCCATATGCATTATGATCTTTAGAATTTATTGATATAACGATTAAAATTCTCAACAATGAAGTAATTTTCGAAGTCCGGCAGCTGAATCTGCGGTTGAATTGAATAATACCGATGTACTTTTTTTTACGTAAACCATTTGAGTCAGTGGGAATTTGTTACATTTTTTAACCTATGTCATCTGTTTAACTTGTTTTCGCTTGATTAAACGTCGATGAATGTGCCAGGTATGCGTATACGCATGACTCATGAGTCATAAGCTTTTTTGTTGAATGGACGCGTGCCGTAGTCGCATACGGTCATCGTTTGCAACTATCAAAGATTATACAATTAAGAAATAGATACGAAATATGTTTCTATAACAAACCCCCAGAAAACGTTCTAAAGAAGTAGGTAATTAACAGATAGAAATACTTTGAGAGATTACTTAGACCAGTGATTCCTAAAGTGGTAACATCGACCCCTAAGGGTCTATGACCTGCAAGGGAAGGGAAACGTCAGCGAAAAAAAATTTGGGGGTCCATGAAATGAAAATGGGCGTCCACGATACTGGATCTCAACACATACACTGATAGTGCCTATTTACTTACATCATACTATCTTATAATATCAAAACATATACATTACTTATAAAATTATTATATATGTTTATAAAATTGTGTAAGTTGTAGGATGTTGGTATTCGCTTTGTGGTCGCAATACATTTTGAACTTGTAAAAACCCTTACAAAATTGACGCCAAATGTTGATAATTTATTATTAAAGCATCAGGTTCATTCTTCTCACTAAAAATATTGACTTATTGCTTATGTTATTGTATCTATAGTTTTTTTTTATTGCTGAAAGATTAGCGCTTGACTGTGATCTTACCTGATGGTAAGTGAAGATACAGTCTAAGATGGAAGCGTGCTAATCTGTTAAGAGGGATATACCCCTTACGGATTCTACACAGCATCGTACCGGAACACGAATCTCTGTTTGGCGGTACGTTTTTGCTGGTAGGGTGGTAACTAGCCACGGCCGAAGCCTCCCACCAGTCCAGACTCAGACAAATTAGAAAATACAATTTCCCAAATTCGTCCTACCCGGGACCTCCGCTAGCAAAGCAAATACTCGCACCACTGCACCAGCGAGGCCGTCAAAATTATAGTTTATTTAATGTTACGTATATTTTACATAACAGATACAAAATTTTATTTTGAGTAGTTTTAATTTAAGTTCAATTAATAAATGTATAAACTAACATGTGTTTTTACTTTAAGTTTTTAACACTAAACTACACTACAGTTAGAAGTTTACAGGAAAACAATATCAGGTAAGTAGGGGGTATACCCAACACGGAAAAACATGGCAAGGGGTCTACGACACAAAAAAGTTTGGGGAACTCTGACTTAGACGATTAAAATGTGTGTAAGTGAAAGAATATTGTAATGTTGATGGTAAGAAAAACAATAAACTCGTACACGTCTGAATTTGTTGTGGGGTCTTATCAGGACAGGACGCGTTGTAGCCCTCGTAACTTTAGATCGTAAGTCGTTCTTTACTATCATGATGATAGTAGAATTCGTCAGTCGAAAAAAAATTAAAAGTGCGTGCGCACAAAGTACACATGTCAAAAGTGAAACTTCTTTGGCAAACTAATTTTTAAGTCTTGTTTCGATTTTCATAACTTAAAACTTAATTGCCATTAAAATGTCGAAAATTAATAAAAATAATTTATTGAAATCTCAAATTACGAATTGTAAATAAAACTGCAACGTGTTTTTGTCAATATTAGAAATTATTAATTAAATTTCGGGTTTGAATTCAAAATTTAGAAAAGAGAATTTATGCAATATTGTTTTTTAATATTTTATTAAAAAATTATTAAAAGACGAGTGACAAATTAAAATGCCACATTTCATTAAAACTACCCAACCTTCTAACGTATTAGCATACAAAACTAACGAAGTTTCACTTCAAAAAAATATATTTGAAGATTCAAAATTGCTGTAAAGTCCTTATTTAGACATTAAACATTGGGCGGGGTTGGTCGATCAAATTATCGGTGTGTATCAGGAAACATTGAGTAGGGGTCACTAAGCACGATAAAACCAAGCTATGTGGTATATCGACGCTTGAAAATGAAAACGTAGGAACCCGCAAAAAATATTTTTAACAAATTTCGAATAAACTACCTAACTAACGTCAATCTGGTTAGCAACAGAATGTTAATATATATTTCTTTTGTATTTATGAAAAGTTTTTATGTTTTGTTGAAAAGTTTTGAAAAATATATGGAATTTTAATATTACCACACTTATAACAGAATGTTTACAATATCAAATCAAATCAAGGCTTTATTCCAGTAGGCTCAAAAAGTACTTTTAAATCATCAATAGTTTGCGGGTTCAATGCGAAAAAACTGACGAGAAACTTTGTTTTCAACTCTTTAAAGATAGTTTTGTATATTACAATGTGTAATATTATGCTTCCGTTTGCAATTGGAATCCAAACAATTTTATAGCTTAAATAGTCTTCATCATTATAATATGTCTCTTATAAAACGTTTTTACATCATTCTTAAAATTATGCACTGGTAAATAAAAACCTGATTACGATATCTTATTAAAATACATTTCTCCAACCCGACAAATGTTTTTGAAGTCAAACTTCTTTAGGCGTATGAGGGTAAATTTTATACGGATGAAACGCGTGATTCGCGTCACGAAGATGTGCAGCGTTTTTAATGCTAATTCGTTTGAATGTTAGGTGGTTATAAATAAAATGTGGCATCTGCCACTAGTCATTTAATAGTTTAATATACTTATTTTTCATAAAATAAAAAATAAAAATATTTTATAAATTCTCTTTTTACAAAATTTCATTAATAATTTATAATATTGACAAAAAACACGTAGAATTTTTATTTACAATTCGACGTTTGAGATTTCAATAAACTATTTGTATTTATATTTGAACGACAATTTAATTCCTAACATATCTTCCTTTTTCCCTCCCTTTAAGTCTCGGAATCTCCTCCCCGCGGCAGTAATATCCTATACCAAAGTTTCATGCTCCCCAAATCTCCTCTTATCCATATACCGAATCTTTCTTATCCAACTCCCACGCCGATAAATGGCGGTATATCCATTTCCCGCTGACCTGACGCTGAATGTCGCAGGCCGATAACAGGCAGCAGCATTATCGGTGCGAGAGGGTCAGGATTGCGATCTGTGGTGATGATGGCAAATCCACGAAATACAAGACTACAACAAGGCAGCAATGGCCCCCAGCCCCCGGGAGCTTCGCTATTCCTAGCTCTGGCAGCGGTTATGGTAATGGCAGGGCAGGGGTGCTAAGAATCTCCGGAAGAGATTCCACTGCTAACCCGGGCTACTTGACCTGTCAACGGATGGACGTTGGTGCCGGAAGGTGCTGGCATTGAAGACTCCCCCACAAGGTGGACCAACGATATAAAGAGGGTCGCGGGTAGCCGCTGGAGCCAGCCGACCGGACAAGATCGGGCCTTGTGGGCATCATTTCGTGAGACCTATGTCCAGCAGTAGACGTCCATCGGTTGAAGTGACGACGACGAAGTCTCGGAAATTTAAAGTTTTGTGAATTGTAAAAATAATAACAAGACTTAAAAATTAGTTTGACAAAGAAGTTTCACTTCTGACATGTGTAAATTGTACGCACGCATTTTTCATTTTTTAAATCGTCTTCACCCTAAAATATAGCATTAGAAATTTGCTTTTATTTCTTGTATTAAAATTGTGTATTCCATGATAATAATGTCGTAAATAATACGTCTCTCTTTATATTTAATTGTAATGTAATTCTTTTATAATGTGTGCTATCTGTATACTTAATCTATGCTCCAACGGTTCCTACGTCTGATGTGCAGTCTCAGTATGACTCACGGCATTTCTCAGGGTGTAGATTATATCAATTTTGTAAGAACCTGACGAATGAATCATCGTGATATTTCGTTCAGGAAAAGTGTGGTTAATGAGTCAATCTAATAAATAATAGACACGTAAAAATGTTTAAAGATTACGGTAGAGTTTTCGTAATTTTTATTTGTAAATATGACAAATGCACTTACGAGGAAAACAGTAGACAATTGTAGCCTAATATACCACATAGTCTTTAATCCTGATCCAAATCAAAATATTCTTTATTCAAGTAGGCTCAAAAAGCACTTTTGAAACGTCAGTTGTCTGTCCGTTGGTAATAAATCTATCATCGGTTCGGAAAGTTGATTCTGCTTTTTTTTTATTGCTGACAGATTAGCGCTTGACTGTGATCTCACCTGATGTAAGTGATGATACAGTCTAAGATGGAAGCGCGCTAATCTGTTAAGAGGCGATATACCCCTTACGGTTTCTACACAGCATCGTACCGGAACACAAATCTCTTTGTTTGGCGGTACGTTTTTGCTGGTAGGGTGGTAACTAGCCACGGCCGAAGCCTCCCACCAGTCAAAACCTGCCACCTGCTTAGAAGAAACCGGCAAGAAACTCAACGGTTACAACTTGTCGTAGGGGCCCATGTTTTGTAAATGCAGTTCTGATGTTTGCGTCCATGAGAAAACTGGATAAGTCTTAAATTTGCATTAAGCACGTGCTCAACAAATGGACGAATAACTCAAGATCATTCGAACTGATTTGGATGATTCTTTTTTTATTGGAATGGATATACTTCAAAGGTTGTTTGATGATAGTTTGGTTAGGTTTTGATCATGGGATCCATGACAAAGTAACGGAACTCTTAAATTTTTAGGAGCAAATTAACGATACTAGGCAGAATCTTTTCTAGGCTAGTCGTAGTTAAATATGACGATCAATGGAACTCCTCAACGGCTTACAGTAAGGATACGATTTATGGCAAAATATATAACTGTCTGTAATCAAATAGCAATGAGCTTACGTTTGTTGCTGCATTGCAATATTTATAAGGTATTATGCATAAAGCGGTGGAGAGTGGGGATTGCGTATTAGTGTTGTGGTTTTTTGATCCCAGGTGTGACGATAGCATTGTAAATTTAACCTTGTATAGTTTGTTTCATTTAAACGGTGTGTCTCATATGAGCAACACGTTATTTAGGTGTCTGTTTTTGTTAAAATTTTTATACTAGCAAATAATTGTATCGTGATACGATAATGTGTAGAGGTAAATGAACTCTTCCCCAAACTTAAAAAGGATTAGTAAAATTACACATAAAAAAGGCATTAATACCCCATTTTGCAGCTCCAGAAAAAAAGAAGATGCAATTTCAAAAAAGAGTTCTATCTGTTCATCTAAAAAGCTCATATTTGTTACTCAATAGTTACAGTACGTAAAACGTTACGTTAAAATTACGAAATGTATAATTTGGGACAAAGTTTTCAATAAACACAATATAAAGAAATAAATACAATTGGAGTATCTAATTGTAATTTCAAATAACAGTCTATGACAATATACGCAGTAAAGTAAGTAGCAGCCCATTAACGTCCCACTGCTGGGCATTGGCTTCCTCACTCCGAGGAGCGAGGGTTTTTAGAACATAGACCCACCACGCCGCTCTACTGCGGATTGGCAGGCATAGTACAATTCCTTCACTCTCATAGTCCGATATGACGGGAATCCGACACGATCGGAGAGAGATCAGGCGCAGGATCGACGGCTTAACGTGCTCTCCGAGGCACGGGGGTGGATCACACCGCCAACTTCCCAACTTCGGGCAAATATTGAGAAAATGTTAATAGAACACTCAATATCGAATTCGAATTGGCCCGACCCGGGACTCGCACCCAAGACCTCATGTCTGTAGTCGAACATGCTAACCACTAGACCAACGAGGCAGTTATATATATGCAGTACTTATGTCAAAATGCCTATATTTTCATCTGGTTGTCTGTTAGTTGCTACAAATCTCTGAAACAGCTGGAGCGATTTTGATAGGACTTTCCCTAGCAGATAACTGATGTTATAAGGTGTAGCTTAGGGTACTTTACCGCTCCAGACACAACCCTAATACTGACCACGGTTCTCAGACATGAGGAACTGACCCGAGAGAGAAAGAGGGTACTATTATTTTATTAATATAATTGCATTCCGCTAAAACGAAAAGAAATAATCCACGTATAGTCGCTTTACTTTAAATTTCAACGACGAAGTTTCTAGCGAATATAAAACAGTTATAAGTCTTCTTTCCTCAAATATAACCTAGAAAACAATATGGTATTAGCCTAAGATCTAAATTACCTCGTATAAAATAAACATCAGGATGTAGTAAGGGAAATCACAGTTATAAGGTCAAGTCGTGTTCACATTATAATAAAGAGATAAATACGGAAAAATAGATCTTATATAGTGTAAATACGTTTTATTTTTTTATTAATATATGTATACAGGTAAGATACGTAGGCTTATGTAACTTGACACAGTTATTTCAAGGTAAATGCTTTAGAGATGAAAGGTGAGTTGTCTTTAGGCTGAAAGGGTTCCGCATATATAATTGTAAGTATATTAAAAAGACAATAACGCTTAGATTTTAAGGGCAATGATCCACTTTCACTAAGTGTACGATATTTTCATAGGATAGGGAACGTATTATAATCTTTGTTATTTAAAAGAGCGGTTATTGATTCCTTATTATAGGTATGTGTGTAACCAATAACTTCCTGAACATTGTTAATTTATGGGGATAGTCCCTTTTTAATTATAATAATTTTATTTTCCTTTAAGAAGTTAAGGAAATAAATATCATGAATCATTAAATAAAGTATTGCTATTTTTATTTGTTATGTGTTTTTTTTTCATCAAAGTAATTGGTTATGGGGTTTTGTGATTTATGATTGTTTTAAGATCTGCTTATTGGCACGTTATAAAAGTGAAAACTGTTAATTTTAAGATGTATTTCTTAGACAGCGAACGCAAAGCTTGAGTTAGCATGATCAACAGCAGCGTTAAGCTTTACTTTTGTTTACTGTTCAAAAATACCACATAAAGCGACTAAAGAATAAGTGAAATAACCACAAACAGACACACTTCTAATCGTTTCATTATAAATACGACTTACACAGACATCTATATACTAAATTAAATTTATCTGCATATTCATTTTCTATTACCCTTTTACCGGTATAAATGGTGTTCTTTACTGAAACATGTTATATAGTAGTTTAATAATCAAGGTTCATTATTATTAATTGTTATTTTGTATTAATTACTTAAGCAAAACAAATTAAGAAATTTCAATTTCTGTCTAATAACCGTTTCGTTGCTTCAACTATCTCTTTTTCTCTTTTAGTCAATTTAACCATTACCATAACCTAACGTCTAGCCTGACTTATCTATCTTTATGGAGTAGAAACTTGTGGTACTAGAACGTTGTGGTTTAAAAGAAGATGTAGTGACTAAAATTGAGAAAGGTATGCTTAGATGGTTTGGGTACTTAGAGATAATGACTGAAAGGTGACTGACAAAAAGGATCTATGTGTCAAGAGTAAGTGGGAAAATTGGAATGGTAGTCCAAGACGAACGCTCTAGACCAAATCCAGCACATTTTAAATAAGAGCCACGTCAAGAGTATAACCGACTAAAACCGACGAACTTGTATGAAAGGTTTAATGAGAATGAAAAAAGCGAAAGAGATATATAAGGATCGTGGCAAGTGGAAGAACGTTGTCTCTGCCTACCCCTGAATGGGAATGAGGCGTGATGATGATGAAAGGCAAGGAATAGATGCGTTCGAGATATGGTGTTGGAGGCGCATGCTAAGAATTCCTTGGACAGCTTAACTCCCAAACGCATCTATTCTGTCGCAGCTCGAGATCAGGGTTAGGCTCTCATCCTTATGTTATCAAAGAATTCCGGATTATTTCGGACACATCATGAGGTAGGAGGACTGCAATTTGTAAACGATAGTAATAACAGGCAACACGGATGGCAAAATATCTCAAGGCCGTTAAACGAATCTATTCTGTCGCAGTTCGATATCAGGGATAGGTTCTAATCCTTATGTTATCAACGAATTCTGGCTTATTTCGGACACATCATGGAGGACTGCAGTTTGGAAAAGATAATAATAACAGGCAACACGGATGGCAAAATATCTCAAGGCCGTTCACCAACACGATGGACTGACCAGATGAGTGACATTCTATACACTTGCGAAGTTGGCCACGAATAGAAGCACCTGGAAAGCATAGACTCATTCGAGATTAGGATCTTACAAGGACAAAGATCTTTAGACATGAAAAACGATTTTAGAGAGATTTTTAGCGGAACCCTAATCGTTTGCTAAGTATAAGATTTCTACCTCGATGCATTAAAACCTCAGCGAAAAAAACCTTTTCATATCCGTGTCAGATGTTTGCAATACGTTTGTGTCAATGAGTACGTAATCACTTAGTTTTAACGTTGTGTAACTGAGAAACTAGTTTTATTAAATGATAATACAGGCTAAGATTTAGCGAGCATTAGCTATATTAATAGGGAGTGATAAAGTACCTCTTGTGGTTTCTATACAATATTAGCTGCCTTTGCTGTTAAGGTGGTAACTAGGTTTTATTGTTGACTAAAACTCGCATTTAAACAAATAGAACAAAATTGCAAACTTAATGCAAGTACAGGTATAATAATATATCAAAACCAGTGTTTCTACATAAATTTTTCTCTGTGTCTGTTTTTTTTTTTTTGGTAAATTCTGTTGTAAATAGGTGGACTGTATTGAGATTATACAATAACACGTAATATATTTTACATAGAAAGAAACATTTAAACCTTTAACATGAGGTGGCAATAAACGACACTGTATAAGTTGCGCAAAATTAATTTAATTAACGAAAAAACTGTTATAAAATCAAGTTTGGTCCACTGCAAGCTTAAAACTTGATTAGATGAATAAAAAATTAATATTTCAGAGATTTTATTAATGTTAGAGCCAAATATATATACAGAGAGTGTGAGTTATTAGCAAGCATTGTTATTTTGCATCACATGAGTTGTCGTAGTAAAATAATTGTTAACTTTAACTGAATTCATGTGTTATTAAAAAAAACTGTTCCCACGGTATAGTCCCGTAACGAAACAGTGTTAAATTACGTGTTTGTTTATCTATGAACACTTAGATGTTATCTATGATTACAACACTTGACATTTATTAAAATAAATCACGACTTTTATGTATGCACATTTGACGTACGTAGCATCAACTATTTTCAACAAATTACCATCATCACTAATGTTATAAATGCGAAAGTAACTCGGTCGAGCTTTCAAGCTAAAACTACTGAATTGATTTTAATGAAATCTAGCACACAAATAGTCTAGAGCCTGAGAAAGGACGCAGGCTACTTTTTAAGGCATATAGACAACGTAGACGCTCATCAAGAACGAGTTTCCCATATTTTTAAGCGAAAAACGATTACTCACTGTGAGATCTCCAATAATATTCACCAGATTGACTTGAAATTTGACATATATCATCCTTTCGCAAACGTTGTCTCTTACTAAGAACATGTTAACTCATATTCCAATGGGATCCTGATATAACCGAAACGTATTAAGAGATTCCTTTACCATTAACCCTTTGACATGTTTCTTCCGTGAAGTAAACTTGCACTAATATCGGGATATTGGAATTAAGAAAGATGATCATTAGACACGCCCAAAAAAAAATACGATTTAATAAAATTGCTTTACTGGGAGTTGCACTTCGAAGAACTTCTAAGAACGACCAATATTTATTTGTTAAGGATAGTTATATTTCATGGAAGTAATTCTTAGATAGTATTCCAATTGTTTCATAACCCAGTTATCGATATAGATAACTTTCAAAGAATATTAGTCTATTCAATTCCTTTAATTTTTAAAGCTTCCTTTTCAAAGAAAGTTGACTCACGGTCACAACGGCGCTACATTTAATCACAGATAACTTTATTTACAAACGACAGCTGCAAACATCCAAATCGTAATACACGATGACAGCTCGCAGGAAAAGCTTTTGAAACTGTCCTACTAAGAATTCCCACAAAATATATATTTAGACATCGCCAACAGGCGTGACACAATTCCTCGTAACATTCCCAAAACGTATTACCCTGTTTAAAAATCACCTGATTCTTAAAGGCAACTCAATACTAAAGGGGAATAACTATAGTATGATATTAATTACAAGTAAATTATACTCGAAAATCACAGTGCGGATAATTTTACGTAACGCGTTCATCAATGGATGATACATTCGAGGGGACTCCCTTATCGCGAGAAACAGCGCGGGCGCGTGTTCGTGACCTTATAAACAACGCGCATTCGAAATTTAAATCATTCGCACGCTACTATCCAACGGCGCTAGACGTGTCTTACTGTTTCCACTTATTTTTGTATTTTAAATACGACTTTCAAAATGAAGAAGTACTCGATCCTCGGGAACAAGAAGAAAGTGACGATGGAGACCAACGGCACTGTTCTAAAAGTCGTTGGCAACAATTGTATAGTGAGAGTGACAAGCAATCAAGGAGAAATTGAAGTGATTGGCAACGATTGTAAAGTGGATGTTGTTGATAACTTTGGAACAATCAATTTAGTTGGAAGCGGGGGTATGGTGACCGTTCTCAAGAGATGGAGAGGTGATAAAGTGTCCATGGTTGGACCTAATTGCCATCTGATGGTTGATGGGAAGGATAAATCAACGCCAAATTATGAGGCACAGCTTTCACCATTTAGCAAGGATCTGGATGATGTCATTGAGTCTATATTCTCATTTGTGATGCGTTGAACTAAAGTGAACTAAATTAGGTGTTTTTATCGTGTTGGCTTAATACGCCAGAAATATAATAAGGTTTTTGTTACGTTTCCGTGACGCTGAGGACATTTGCGGTTTTTCTGTGTAAATGGCTTAAATGATGGATTTTTCAGAGCAGAGGTTTAGAGATGGTGTTATTAAAATTAATTGCTTACAAGTTTTCCTTTGTTTTATTCTAAAATCTTACATTTTGAACCATATTGAATCCTATTTCTATCAATATAAGGTGTGCTACAGATTGCAAGATGTTAATTACAAATGTTATTCCCCTTATAAATGATCTTTTTTCATAAATATGCTTTAGTTAATGCGTATCAATTTTCGTTATCGTTACCGAAAATAATATGTCAACAGATATTGTCAGTAAGTCTGATAAATTGTTTTACAAATACTTTTGAATAGTTTAGTGATAAAGAATAGTTCCACGACTTATTTATAGATATTCTTTGATTAACCCGGTCAATTTGTTTTCTTTAAAAACGCGTCATAATTACTTATCAAAACAATACTCGCAAATACTTTCACTATATCTAAATTAAGATTATTAATGTAGGTATACATTTTTTGCTTATCACGTTTTAAAACACGTTGGACAACGGCGAATTGATTTTAATTAACTTCTTTATGGGTTAGGTCAGGAAAGTAATTTGTTTGGTTTACGATTTCATGAACTACACTAATATTATAAAGAGGAAACATTTGTGTTTTTGTGTGTTTGTATCGTTTTCACATATAAAATACTGGACAGATTAAAAAAATTCACCATTAAAAAGCTGCATTTTCACTGAGCGACATCAGGTTGTATTATAAAAATAAATAGGGATCCCTAATAAAATTGCATTAATCTAACCCAAGGTATGACACAAAAAATCTGTTATCGCGTGTGCTGCAGAAACTATAGATGATAGAACAAAAAATTGTTCTACAATATTATAGAATATATTAATATCTACAAAAAAGTCCATGATACCATATGTCCAACTGCTGTAGTTATGCCACTATAACTACTTTTTAAAAGTTAGTAAAAGTGCCGACAATAATCAAACCATATTATTCATACCTCTGTATTAATCCTTATCCCATTATATTATATAATGTTTTAATAAAGACCGTTTCAATAATAACGAATTAAAAAAATGTCACTGAATATTTTTTTTGACTGCCTCATTGGCCTAGTGGTTAGCATGTTCGACTATAGACATGAGGTCCTGGGTTCGAGTCCCGGTTCGGGCCAATTCAAAAAATGGATATTGAGTTTTCTATTAAAATTTTCTTAATATTAGCCCGTAGTTGGGAAGTTGGCGGCGTGATCCACCCCCGTGCCTCGGAGAGCACGTTAAGCCGTCGGTCCTGCGCCTGATATCTCTCCGGTCGTGTAGGATTCTCGTCACATCGGACTATGAGAGTGAAGGAATAGAAAGTACACTTGTGTACTATGCCTGCCAATCCGCAGTGGAGCAGCGTGGTGGGTCTATGCTCTAAAAACCCTCGCTCATATGAGTGAGGAGGCCTGTGCCCAGCAGTGGGACGTTAATTGGCTGCTACACACCTTTTTTTTTTTTTTAAATGTCAATCCAAGAAAAGTATCAAGTGCTTCGAACCGCGGGGCATTATTAGTAGTATTATAAGCTTAATATTTACAAACTTTATTGAAATATTGCTATAAAAAAACTACGCAAGTCATTGCTTTAAAAATCCTGTTATCAGTCAATTTGTCTCACCAAAATCGGCTCACATTAATACAAATGGGTAATTGGTGAAAAGCTAATATGATGCTACTAACTGCCTCATTGGTCAGACTTCCGTCCGCATCTCCCAAAGGGGGTCCACCCGTCAGAAGAGTCGCTGCTGTGTATTGCTCTAACCACTTATTACATGCGCAGCTTTCGGCAGATTAGGCCTAAGGATCGACATGTTGGTCTAGTGGTTAGCATGTTCTACTACAGACATGAGGTCCTGGGTTCGAGTCCCGGGTCGGGCCATTTCAAAAATCAATATTGAGTTTTCTATTAAGATTTTCTCAATTTTTTGGAAAGTTGGCGGTGTGATCCACCCCGTGCCTCGGAGAGCACGTTAAGCCGCCGGTCCTGCGCCTGATCTCTCTCCGGTCGCGTCGGATTCCCGTCACATCGGACTATGAGACTGAAGGAATAGAGAGTGCACTTGTGTACTATGCCTGCCAATCCACAGTGGAGCAGTATGGTGGGTCTATGCTCTAAAAACCCTCTCTCATATGAGTCCTGTGTCCAGCAGTGGGACGTTAATGGACTACTACTTACTAATATGATGATATTATTAACCACGACACTTCCATAACTCGTTGGATTGGTTTGATACCAGCAATGCCCCGCAGTGTCACCCGCGTACTCGTGGCAGTGGAAAGTACTAAGTCGGTCTATAGGTTTAATTCATTTAGTTTTTAATTACTTCCTTTCAGATTATTATCATAAACTAAACAATATACAGATTTTACTTTCTTCTATAATATTAGAGAAGAGATTTATTTCTAATACTTTATTGTTTCAGAACATCCCTAAACACAATATTTGATACTCTGGAATTCGATTCGGGATACATTATTTTCTTTAGATTGGAATTTTTAAATTCGTTATATCTTATGAATGGAATGTCCGATTTTAATAATTTAAAAATTATTTTACAGGTGTTGAAACTGTCTTTAAATAGGGTACGGATTAATACCAAGATATGAATAATATGGTGTGATTATTTTCGGCACTTTTATTAACTTTTAAAATGCTAAAAAGTAGTTATAGTGACATAGCTACAGTAGTTGGACATATGGTATTACGGCCTTTTTTATATTATACTAGCAGACCCGACAGACTTCGTTCTGTCAAAAAGATTTGGAATGTGGCAGCTTCCAGTTTTACAAATACTAAACTAAACACAATCGATTAAATGACACACAGATTTTTTTTTATTTTGAAAGATAGTAGCAGTAATGAATGCCATATTTAGATAACCTAGAAGTGAATTAACAAAGCCGTTGCTGAAGACGGTCTAATAATTCATGCCGCAACCTTGTAATTCATATTCATACGTGGGAGTGCGTGGGTGGACGCGTGGGAGTGTGTGGGAGTACGTGGGAGTGCGTGGGAGTACGTGGGAGTGTGTGGGTGGATGCGTAGGAGTGCATGGGTGGATGCGCGGGAATGCGTGGGAGTACGTGGGTAGATGTGTGGTAGGGTGTGTAGAAACGCGTTTATAAGCAAATGTCTAACGTCACTTCAATAAGTGACGTTAGACATTTTGCCGGTCTATGTGCGCTAGAGTTTTCGTACCAGAAACAAATGACTGTCCACATAAATTTGAAAAAAATGGTAAAGGGTTGATCGAATGTAGTGAAAATGCATCTTTCTATTAATGAAAAAAATTTTGAAATCGGTCCATTAGTTTATGCGTGAAAACGTATCAAACATACATATATACAAAAACACAAATATTTCCTCTTTATATTAGTTTATTATAATATTAATTTAGACTTGGCATTCATATTCCTTTCGCGATGTAGACGGTCACTGACTATCCCATAAACCGACGGAATTACTCATTCTACACACGATCACCAAATTTACAATATATGGCGGTTTAATTTGAAATTTAGCAGTTATTCCTTTCCCGATATAGACCCCAACTATTCCCCTGTATGCCCACGGGATCGGGAATTACGCGGGTGACGTCTTAGGAAACAATTGATACATATATACGAATATGTAAGCACAACATAAGATCACATTTGAAATTTAGCAGTATTTCGTGATTCACACGTTTAATAATAACGGTTTTTTTTATATTCCCACGGGATCAGGTACTACGCGGGTGCCACGCCCGGGCGCAGCTAGTTTAATTTACATTTAATAAAAGTGGAGTCATCAACAAAATTGAACCAGTAATTTAATTTGTTTTCATCTAGAATTACATCATACTATATAAAGTCACAAATCAATATAGAGCTTATATTATTTTAAAAAACTATGGGAACTTTTTTATATAACGTGTCAGAAGAACAAACATAAATACCGAAAAGTTATTTGAATTTTTATTATTATATTGCAATAAAGAATTCTTAAAAAAGAAATAGAAATAATGGTGAAAAAGCCAACATCACGCGGTGTTCCCAGGCGGTCACCCATCCAAGTACTGACCGCGCCCGACGTTGGTTAACTTCGGTGATCGGACGAGAACCGGTGTGTTCAACGTGTTATGGACGTTGGCGATGGAGCAGTGATATTGTATGCTCTGTATAGTGCAATAGTATGCATTGCTGAATAGCAAAAAGCCAACATCACGCGGTGTTCCCAGGCGGTCACCCATCCAAGTACTGAACGCGCCCAACGTTGGTTAACTTCGGTGATCGGACGAGAACCGGTGTGTTCAACGTGATGTAGTCTATCGTTTGCATTGAATTTCTAAACATTTTTCAACCGGCACAATTATTATACTTATGTCTTTACTTTTATGCTTAAAATTTCCAAGTCTTATAGAGATTTTCAGAGAAAATGTGCACCTCATAGTGTAATGGACTTTTCTATCATTCAATTTCAATCAAATTTTTGTTATTAGTTTCTAAGTTGCGAAATATTAAAAAAATTTCGTACCCCTAAAAAGCTTTAATTTATCTCTTTCTAAGGGCGTTTCTATCTCTGTACCAGGATATTACGGGTGTCATATTTTTAATTAAAATTAACCGTCATTTCTCCATATAACATCAGCTATCAGATAAAATCTCGTCAAATTCGTTCTAGGCGTTTCAAAGATTAACGCGAAAAAACAGAATTTTATTGAAATGGACATGTCAATTTTATTTAATTGTAGAGTTAGAACTTTTATTTGTTTTGTGCTAGGAAATGCTTTTACGCACCCCGATGAGAGAATTCCTCCAATCGGGAGTGTGGGTCTCGCAGATAACAGAATACCCACTAAAACTCAGCGGACACCACCCCATCCATGAGTGAGATCACTAGAGGTTCCCTAACCGCATTCTACTCTAGTGACCCGAAGACATTGACTATTAGGACCTACGACTCAATAGGGTGAAGCATGAAGCGCATTAGCGCGACTTCCTTCACCCAGCCTCGTTCGACTGCGAGGAAGGGCTTCAGCCGCTTGTTTCTTTAGCCTCTCATCTGCCTCATTCAGCGAGATGTCGGTCTCGCAAAAGAAGGCAACCGTCCTCCACCCAACTTCACTGGTGGACATTACACAAGAATTATACTCTCCAGTGAAAGATGTCCAGGGTATGTCGCTGTCTCTAACAAGTTATGTTGCTGGGGTGCCCACGCTGGACATTCAACCAGAGTATTTACAGGAGCACCAAACTCATGACAGGCGGGCGTTTCCTCACGGCCAACGACCTGGTGCAAGTACTTGCCGCAGCAACCATGGCCGGTCAGCACCTGCACAAGACGGTAGGACAGAGATCTGTGCACCCTGTTGAGCCAATTGTCTAGGTAAGATCGGAGCGTCTGCACCGTGACTATACCCGCTATTGGAGATCCAGGATCTTGCCTCCATTTTTCGATCAGACATCTATCGGCGGGAGCCTTGATCCTCCGGATCTGGTCGTCGTAAGATTCAGCACCTTTGGAGGCCTTTGTAGCTGCCCTGCACTGATAGGAGACAGCAAGGACTTCCGTCCGCATCTCCCAAGGGGGGTCATCCATCAGGAGAGTCGCTGCTGTCCGTGAAACTGTCTTGTATCACCATATTAACCGCTATTAACCTCGGCGCGCGCAGCTTTCGGCTATTTAGGCCTAAGGACAGACATATTGGTTTAGTGGTTAGCACGTTCGGCTACAGACAAGAGGTCCTGGGTTCGAGTCCCGGGTCCGGCCAATTCAAAAACCGATATTGAGGTTTCCATTAAAACTTTCTCAATATTGGGATAAATTGGGAAATAGGCGGTGAGCTCAACCCCCGTGTCTCGGAGAGCACGTTAACCCATTGCGCCAGATCTCTGTCCAGTCGTGTCGGATTTCCGTTACATTGGACTATAGGATTGAAGGAATTGAGAGTGCACTTGTGTTCTATGCCAGTCAATCCGCTGTGGAGCAGCGTAGTGGGTTTTAGGCTCTAAAAACCCTCTCTCATGTAAGTGAGGAGGCCTATGCCCAGCTGGACGTTAATGGGTTGCTATTTATATTATATTATTTACAACATTCTCATTCATATAATAAAATGTTTATCATTTCCAACAATTCTTGTATAAGTGGGTTGCTTATGTTTAAGATAACGGTTTCAATGGAAATTACGCGGTGTTTTCCGGAAAAGTCCCTTCAAGTGATGACTATAATTTTGTTCAAATGATAAACATTATTATTCACATAGATTTAATATACATGTGTTATTCATATTTTAACTATTCGGTTAGTTTTAACAGACTTGTTAGCAAATTATCAGTTTAATTAGCTGAAGGTTCAATGATTTCATATACATACATACATACATCACGCCTCATTCCCATAGGGGTAGGCAGAGACAACATCCTTCCACTTGCCACGATCCTTGCATATCTCCTTCGCCTCTTTCAATCTCATTAAACCTTTCATACAAGTTCGTCGGTTTAGAGTACTCTTGACCCGGCCGTTATTTAAAATGTCCTGGATTTGGTCCAGGAACGTTCGCCTCGGTCTTCCCCTTCCAACTTTCGCATTCACTCTTGACTCATAAATCCTTTTTGTCAGTCTCCTTTCATTCATTCTCTCTACATGCCCAAACCATCTAAGCATACCTTTCTCAATTTTAGTCACTACGTCTTCTTTTATACCACAACGTTCTCTTATCACACTATTTCTTACTCTGTCACTCAGTTTTAATCCACTCATGCTTCTCAACGCTCTCATCTCTACCGCATTTATTTTACTTTTGTGATTCTTCTGCCATACCCAACTTTCACTACCATACATAAGTGTTGGCACCAACACTCCAGCATGCACTGCCAGTCTAGCCCTTTGAGACACCATCTGGCTATTCATAAAAGCATGCAGAGCACCATTTACCATATTCCCTGCATTCACTCTCCTTTCGATATCACTTTCACATGTTCCATCTTTTGTAAATTTAGATCCCAAGTATACAAATTCTTTCACCTCTTCCACTTGTTCCCCATCTATCAAAATATTGCCATTCATCATAGATTCATCTCGTTCAAAAAGCATAACTTTCGTTTTGTTTACATTCACTTTCATTCCTTTCCCTTTCAAAGCTTCATTCATAATATTTATTATGTAGGTTATTATTATGTATTATGTAGGTTATTGTTGAAGATTTTTGGTAATAATTTCTAGCTAGCTTTTGGACCGTGTCCTGAAAAGAAACCGCGATAAATTCAATCTTATTATCATCATTACTTAAATTAGCATTTAATTTGGCGTAGTGTATTTTTCGGAATTAGAAACATACGGTTGTTTAATTAAGTTTATTCAAATAAGTACTATTTTCAAGCTTTTTTTTATCTTTAAATAATGCTAACAAACTCGGTCGGGTATTTTATGTTATCATTTCATAATCCTTACCAATATCATAAATGCGAAAGTAAATCTGTCTATCGCAAATTCTAGAGCCTAAAAAAGGACTAATTTTTAATACGAAAAAAGGGATGTAAGGGATGGAAGTCACTATTAAAGCTAAAAACTTGAAATTTATTTTTTTAGACAGTTGATTGGATATAAATGGATATGACATCAAAGTTTATAAAAGTTTTACCTTCTAAGGTGTAATTAAACAATCCTTACTAATATTATTAACGCGAAAGTAACTGAACCGATTTTCAGTGAAACACTGCAAATAGCTCATTAAATTATTTATACGCATGTGTCTTAATTATGAAATAATAAGTGTAATTAGATATTTATTCATGATTGAGTTCTTGTACTGTAACTGGAACTGCCTCATTGGTTCGAATGCCAGGTCGGGCCAATTCGAAATCGATATTGAGTTTTCTATTAAGATTGTCTCAATATTTGCCCGAAGTTGGGAAGTTGGCGGTGTGATCCACCCCCGTGCCTCGGAGAGCACGTTAAGCCGTCGGTCCTGCGCCTGATCTCTCTCCGGTCGTGTCGGATTCCCGTCACATCGGACTATGAGAGTGAAGGAATAGAGAGTGCACTTGTGTACTATGCCTGCCAATCCGCAGTGGAGCAGCGTGGTGGGTCTATGCTCTAAAAACCCTCGCTCCTCGGAGTGAGGAGGCCTGTGCCCAGCAGTGGGACGTTAATGGGCTGCTACTTATTTACTTACTTACTGTAACTGGAGGGACATCGTTTTCAGAATATATTTCTCATTGCAAATATTGACTTTTAAAGTATTAATACAAAATATGAAACTATCATTTATTGTGCCCTACAATTAAATCTTTATATCTCACTGCAAAAAGCGTTTCAATTTGAAAACGCAACTATCACCTTCAAGATTAACTAGGGATATAAAAAGTTAATTCCTACACCATCTAGCATGAATTTCTTAAAAGAAACTTTCAAGCTTTTACGCGAGCTTTCAATAGATGGCTTTGTACAACGGTCTGTGATATGATTGTCAATGAATTATATTTACTTAGTGAATTGTTATTTGAAATAACCGAATTAATATCAAGTTCCATCTACTACAAGTTTACAAAAAATATTAGAGTTAGAGTGAACAAAGGAGAAACCTAATGTTGGAAATTATTGAGTAATATAGTGACAACACTTAAAAATACCAAAAACATTGTGCAATATTACAAAATGCGAGGTAATTTTAACGAACGGAACAATTTTGTAAGGATAGTCTTTCGATAGCTGCCTTGTTTTATTAGTATAGTGGAGGTTGTGTATATTTAATTAGTGGAGAGAATAAAAGTTGCTAGTTAATGTGAGTTGGTGTTTTCAAAGACTATCCTCACATAATTGTTCCGTTCGTTGAAATTACTGCGTATTGCATAACATTTCTTAATATTGCAGCATGTTTTTGGTATTTTTAAGTGTTGCCATTATATAACTCAATAATTCCCAACATTTCAGACCTGTCAGTGATGTCAACCAACTACGACGCCTCGCTGGCGCAGTGGTGCGAGTATTCGCTTTGCTAACGGAGGTCCCGGTAGGACGAATTTAGGAAATTGTATTTTCTAATTTGTCCGAGTCTGGACTGGTGGGAGGCTTCGGCCGTGGCTAGTTACCACCCTATCAGCAAAAACGTACCGCCAAACAAAGAGATAATTAGAAGTCTTTTTTTATTTCTGACTGGTAAGCGCTTGACTATTACATCGACTGTTGGTAAGTGAAGATATAGTCTAAGAAGGAAGCGCGCTAATCTGGTAAGAGGCAATTTATGTCTTATGGTTTCTACACAGGATGGTTAATAGTCACGACGGAAGCCACCAATCAGTCTCCTTCTGTCTAGCAACTGACAACTGATATTTAGAATATATAGACAAGAATAAAATCCTAATCATATATCTAGTTGCATTACCTGTATGTTTTGATGCTTAAAAATGTTTTCTAAACTAAAAATAGACTAAAAAAAACGATGATTATAATATGTAGTATCTTTGATCACGAAGAGCCCATTTATCAACGAATAAAAGGACTCTATAGTCAAAGACACGACGTATTGTAAAAAAAAGGTATATAATGTATCAGTTTATTTTCCACATAGTTACAAATTGTCACAATCTCTGCTATAATGTACAACAAGTATCCTGATAATAGACCATCTCCTTTGAAATTTTATAATCTTAAATGGTCACCCTACTGAAAATAAACAGGGGAAGTTTACACAATCGTACAACGACAGCTCTTAATTATGTAGGTATTCAATTTAACAGAAACTACATTGTTTTGTACTTACTGCTAATCGAAGCAGTTAATAGAATAGGTATAAATACAATATAACAATTAATTTCAATAAGCAACTCTGTATCACAATCCGATATTTTTATTATGAATTTGTATTAAATTTCAGTAAATTAATCATTAGTAAGTCTCACCTTAAATATGTTTCCATATGGGATACAAATATTAGATTTTCGTGCGCAATTTCGAAAAAGAAGCCTATGATTTTCCCGATAATACTAGCTTCTTGTATATGGAAATTCCATTAAAATCTATCGAGCCTTTTAAATAAAATAAAATATCTTTACAGCACTTTTGAATCGTCAATAATACATTTTTTTCCATACTCTAATTCTAATGTACGTCTTCTGATGATGGTATTCAAGAACGAACTTAAAATCTAAAGTTACGAGGGTTGTTTCGCGCCCTGATCTTAGAAGAGCACACAAAAAACTATTTAACGAGAGAAGAACATTTTATAAATAGTTTTTTAAAATCTTATTAAAGCATTAGATACATTTATTTAAAAAAAAAATGCATTGATATTGCATGTTTACTAATGGAATAAATATATCAGGTTTGCGTGAGTAATTTGAAAAGAAAGGCTGTGACTTTCCTTATAATATTACCTTCTTGCTTGTTGAAATCCCATTAAAATGTGTCGAGCTTTTAACGAGAAACGAACATTCCAAAAATTGTTTTTTAAATGCGTAAGATTCATTTATTTAAAAAATGTTACATTGACATTGGAAAAACTCCAATTTTATTCACTTATATGGATTTTTAATAACTTATATAACATTGTTGACAAATGTTGTCTGTAAGAAATCGCTTCTTAACAATTAGTCATTCTTTTTGCTTAATTTTTGTGTTTTTTCCGTGTATTTTTAGTATTTCCAATAGAATGTACCAAAGATATGCTGGAAAGCAATCTTTATACTTAAGTGAAAGCTTTGATTGTAGCAAGCAACCCCCCTAACCCCAAGAGAAAATATGACCACTGATAAAAATCTAAGCACAGTAAAATCATATCAAAATGACCTAATTTAGCAGTTTTACAACCTCTATGCTATCTAAATGTACACGCATGTCCCCTGAGCTTTAATACTTGAAGCTAGAAGCGTTCACCATTATTTTATAATAAAACATTTGGGAAAGCATGAAGGCGCGCCTTGACGTATTAACTGATTAGTTTAATTAAAAAATGCTAACTCTTTCGTCGTTAGCGCCATGGGAAATGTGGCGTGTTGCTGGTTAAAATCTATGTATGTCGGGTGCAACGATGTTAAGCTAGGCTTAATTAAAGGGTAGAAGGGTGGAACTCACGAAGTGGAGGCATTTATTTGAAGCAGCCCAGTGCATGTCTCTATACGTTTGAGGCAATTCGTCCAATACTTGAGCAGTGAACTAATACAAGTTTTAGGGTGTTGACCTTTCACCTTATCAGGTCAGGTTGCGAGGAGAGAGATAACGGAGGAATGACATGAGTGGAAGACACCGCGGCACACATACTCGCTGTGTGGTAACAGTTGTCGGGGAGGACCTCTCTCTGCCTGCTGTGGTTAGAACTATGGTGGGCAGAGAAGCCCGCTGGAATGCCGTGGACTCCTTTTGTGAGCACGTGATGTCGCAGAATGTGGCGGCGGTGCGTGTCAGAGAGATGGACGGAGGTGTTCCAGCCATATGCCGACGGACGGTTGGGCGCAGACGGTTAGTGCACGACCGTCGTCTGCCCACCTAAGGGTAGCCTTTGGGCAATGGGTGTGGGACCTATTGCCCCTTTAGAGGGATTTTGAGGGAGGACAGCTGGCATGCCATCAGAATAGGAGGAATACAAAGAGAGGAGCCCTGTTAACATATCGTTGACAAGAGTGCGGATGTATTCCGATCCCGTGCTTTCGCTAAAGAACGTAGGGAGGAGCACCTTCGGGTTCTAGGCAGTAAAAATCCGGCATAACCCGTAACACCTTAACCCCGTGGGTATCCATGAGGATTTCCCGACAAGAAAAACAAAAGGCTTAATTAAAGTGTTATAAATCTGAATTTTGCAGTTTTTTTTATCGCTGGTATATATTTGTAAGTTTGTTATGAAGGAGGTTCTTTTTTTGTTAAAATTTTTAGTTATCACATTAGTAGGTATAATGAAACAGTCGCAAAACTTGTACAAAGAAAGTAATATACTAATGATATTTGTGCGCCGTTAAAGTACATTAGATAGACATAAAACTTTGTTAACTTAATTTCTTGTATTTGTGCGGAGGTTAAAAGCATAACTGAAGTTATAATTTTACTTAGAAACGGGGCGTCCCACATTAAAACCGAGATGCGGTCAGAACGGAGATCAATGACCATGGACTTTTCAAAGCAATGACCTCCATTTCGTTACTTTAAGATGCTGATTTATACATAACGGTATTACAGAATTAGGTAATAATTGTATATGTAAAGAATAATAAGAAAGGCTGGAGAGAATAGTTAAATTTGGGGACTGCAATAAAAATGAATAATCTTAATATTTATTTACATAGTCACATTTAATAAATGGTAAATCATTCAACACAATATAATTGCTACAACAACTTAAAAAACAACTAATATAATTGCTTACTTGTATAATTATTGGGTTTCAGTTATGATTTTTTTAGTAATGTATTTATTATGAAACTTTCGTTTCATTTAAATAGTGTACTGACACGATGGAGCGTAAATAATGTTAATAAAACGTTTAAAAATATATTTGGTTTCCCGTCCCATCTTCAAAGGTGTCATTAGTGCTATCGTCTGTCTTCGTTTTCGGAAGCGGTCTCCCAGCAACTTGTATATCAAATACACAGTGTGCTTTTAAAAAAAAGGTAAGTAGCAGCCTATTAACGTCCCACTGCAGACCTCCTTACTCATATGAGAGAGAGGCTTTTTAGAGCATAGACCCACCACACTGCTCCACTGCGTACACAAGCGTATTCTCTATTCCATCAGTCTTATATGACGGCAATCTGACATGACCGGAGAGAGATCAGGTGCACTACCGACGGATTAACGTGCTCTCCGAGCCACGGGGGTGGATCACACCGCTAAATTTTTCCCAACTTCGGGCAATTATCGATTTCGAATTGGCCCGACTCGGGACTCGAACCCAGGACCTCATGTCTGAAGTCGAACATGCTAACCACTAGCCCAATGAGGCATTCAGTGTGCTATTACTATATATTAAAAAAGTCTAACTACAGTCGTGTGGTCTTAAGCACACTATTTGTATTTCCCGTTTGATTTACAAAGAAAATTTCATATATTTAGTCTCATATTTATTTAATCGAATGTGCTGTTAATAAGAGTTAAATTAATTAAAAAAAAAAAAAACAGTAGAACCCGGCCTAACCCTTCCGATTCCGCATGTACACGATGGTTATCAGTCGTGCTTCACGTACGACAGGCGGACATTACCTGTGAATTATTATTTCTGATTAATAAATTGTAGCTCCCCGAAGACAGGGGCGGGGCGCGTTCTCCTCAATTATGAAATTTGATGCTTTTTCATTAAAACCTACGGGGCCCAGGAGGCCTCGAGGTGAGGCCTTTAGTGGGTTAACAGGACTTGACGTGCTCGGCGATATTTTAAGGTGTAGTTCAGGTGTGGCTGTTTTAGATATCATTAGATAGGTTAATTGCAAAACAACGTTTTTGGAATTGGAATTATATCTAATTCCGTACTTAAACATTTGATAGCGTCTTATAAATCTGCTGCAAACACGAAAACGCATGGCTCATTGTCACATCACTATTGAACTGTACAGAGCCCACTATATCACTGCTCCATCGCCAACGTCCACACCACGTTGAACACACCGGTTCTCGTCCAATCACCGAAATTAAACAACGTCGGGCGCGTTCAGTACTTGGATGGGTGACCGCTTGGGAACACCGCGTGATGTTGGCTTTTTGCTATTGAGCAATGCATACTATTGCACTGTACAGAGCATACAATATCACTGCTCCATCGCCAACGTCCATACCACGTTGAACACACCGGTTCTCGTCCGATCACCGAAGTTAAACAACGTCGGGCGCGGTCAGTACTTGGATGGGTGACCGCCTGGGAACACCGCGTGATGTTGGCTTTTTGCTATTGAGCAATGCATACTATTGCACTGTACAGAGCCCACTATATCACAGCTCCTTCGCCAACGTCCACACCACGTTGAACACACCGGTTCTCGTCCGATCACCGAAGTTAAACAACGTCGGGCGCGTTCAGTACTTGGATGGGTGACCGCCTGGGAACACCGCGTGATGTTGGCTTTTTGCTATTGAGCAATACATTTTAAATTCATTACACAGAATGACTCTTTTTTTCGTGAGCTTTGAGATAAATAAATGGCGCTGTAAAATTTTTCTCAAACGTTATTAGTCCATGGAATGAATTAATCTGTATTATCGTTAAGTAAAAATACCACATAAACATAAATATTTTAAGTCGTATGTATGTATAAATAAACAGTATTTTATTGAACTTTAAATTAAATTTGGACCTGTCAGTTGTTTAATAAAATTATAGGAATCATTAAACAATGCCATTTAAATATATATTTATAAAAATTTACCAATTAGAATCATTCAAAGACTTTGTTTTTTAAACTAATATACATCAATTATAATATTTCGTATATTTCTGAATTAAATGCATTGGCAGAAAAATGAAAACCTATATATCTATCTAAAAAACCTTAAAGTAAGTAATCAAAATGAGTAAGATTAACTTCTAAGTTCACAATAAAGTCAGGTTCCACCGAGATTTGAACTCGGATCGCTGGATTCAGAGTCCAGAGTGCTAACCGTTACACCATGGAACCAACTGATTCTAGTAAACTAAATTGCGATATTTGTTCAGATTGTATCCTTAAACTAATAGTATTTAATAAGTCTTTGTATCAAAATTCTATAAGAATTACAATTTTAGATAACTATATTAAATTTCGGCATATTGCCAATAATTTTTATGTTTCAATGTATCTACATACGATTGCTTTAATATAATGCAAATAGGTATAATGAAAAAGAATGTGTATATACTATTTCTAATTACAGTCTGATAGTCCAAATTAGGCTTGTAGAAAAAATATCGATACATCGGCATTTCGAAAATATTTTTTCAATGTATCGATATTTTTATGCGATATTTTAAATTTTGATATATCGATGTATTGATTGACAAAATTTCAAGTATCGAGAAGGTATAAAAATCGATATTTTTACAGACAACCAATAAAAATTTTTAAATTTCAAGATTTGAACAATTCTAAAAAACAATACTTTTTTAATGCTCCCTTCTTTTTTCAAATTATATTTTTTTTATTTTTGGTCGACTCGATTAGCTGTTTTATTATTTGGTTTTAAGTTGGCAATTCAGTCAGTCAATTTCAACCTTAACTGCAATTTCGTTTTGTTGACAGTACTTATGTGTTATAACCTCAACACATGCTTATTTCTGCACTTGACTGAGTACCTAGTTTTCAAAACAATCAATCGATAATCGATTGAAATTAATGTATATTTATTAATATTAATATACCACTAGACTGGCTGTGCATGCAGGAGTGTTGGTGCCAACACTTATATATGGTAGTGAAAGTTGGGTATGGCAGAAGAATCACAAAAGTAAAATAAATGCGGTAGAGATGAGAGCGTTGAGAAGTATGAGTGGATTAAAACTGAGTGACAGAGTAAGAAATAGTGTGATAAGAGAACGTTGTGGTATAAAAGACGTAGTGACTAAAATTGAGAAAGGTATGCTTAGATGGTTTGGGCACGTAGAGAGAATGAATGAAAGGAGACTGACAAAACGGATTTATGAGTCAAGAGTGAATGCGAAAGTAGGAAGAGGAAGATCAAAGCGAACGTTCCTGGACCAAATCCAGGACATTTTACATAACGGCCAAGTCAAGAGTACTCTAAACCAACGAACTTATGTTGTATGTATGTATGAAAGATTTAATGAGAATGAAAGAAGCGAAGGAGATATGCAAGGATCGTGGCAAGTGGAAGGATGTTGTCTCTGCCTACCCCTATGGGAATGAGGCGTGATGCTATGTATGGATACAAATAACGGATTTCCCAATATTTCCTCGGGATTGGAAACTACGCGAAAGATACCATTTGATATATCTATTGTCTATATTGTAAATAAGCGGAGGATCATTCATTTACGACTTGAGATCAGCAAAATGATTCTCCCGACATGATACTTTGTCATCAGACTCATTACTCGATGCAGATGCTCACTAAGCACGGATTTCCCCATATTCCCACAAGATCAATACATTGCAGTAACCAAGAACAGACAATTTTCTAATTGGGTGCATTCATGATACCTTCAAAAATGGTGTCGTGGTAACCTGAAGAGAAGTTATTTATCTCTTAATATTTTCTACACAGAATTGCACTTTTTTAATATTTACTTTGTGGGCCGTCTTCGCATGTAGGATGGTAATAAAACACATGAGTTCAATGGCAACTCAAATGGATTGACATATATGAACTCTTTACGTAGATGCCAAAAATGGAACGCCGAATCCCTATTTCGCTAAATTAAATCAAATATACTTTTTTTCAGTAAGTTTTACACTATTTTTTTAAACGTCAAATGTAGTTTGTTCGCACAACTGGTGATGACATTTAAAATTTAACACCAGATTGGTATGAAATTTTGCAAAGTGATTTTTGCCATCGTCGCCGTCGTCGTCACTTCAACCGATGGACGTCCACTGCTGGACATAGGTCTCACGTAATGACGTCCACAACGCCCGATCTTGCGCCGCCTGGCTCCAGCGGCTCCTGGCGACCCTCTTTATATCATCGGTCCACCTTGTGGGGGGTCTGTCTACACTGCGCCGTCCGGTGCGGGGTCGCCACTCCAGCACCTTCGGCCCCCAACGAACATCGGTCCTTCGGACTACGTGACCCGCCCATTGCCACTTCAGGTTCGCGATTAGTAGGACTATATCGGTGACTCTGGTTCTACTACGGATCTCTTCATTTCTGATTCGATCGCGTAGAGAAACTCCGAGCATAGCCCTCTCCATCGCACGCTGAGTGACTTTGAGCTTCCGCATGAGGCCCATAGTCAGCGACCACGTCTCAGAACCGTAGGTCATCACTGGCAACACGCACTGTTCGAAGACTTTGGTCTTTAGGCACTGAGGTTTATCCGACGAAAATATCTGACGTAGCTTCCCAATCGCAGCCCAACCGATTTGGATTCGGCGGTTGACCTCCATCTCTAAATTGGACCTACCTAGCTGGACTATATGTCCCAGGTATGTGTACTCGTCAACAATTTCGAGGGCTGAGTTCTCAACGATGATTGGGTTAGGCGGTACATGGATATTAGACATAATTTTCGTCTTATCCACGTTCATTTTCAGGTCCACCTGTTGAGAAACTCTGCTGAGGTCACTGAGCATTGTATTGACACCTTCGAGAGTCTCTGCCATAATGACTATGTCACATCGGCAAACTGTAGATGAGTGACGTACTCGCTGTTGACTTTTGCCATATTTTCTCTGAATCGGGAAGTATAAGTAAGATTAACTTCAATCGTAAGTAACCCTCTTTTGTCTCAATAGATAACACTTCTTGAATATTCAATCGCATCAAAAATGGCGGACAGCTGTCAAATATAACCAAATAGGATGGACATATACGAACTCCTTACGTGAATGTCAAAAACGGAACGTAAATTTTTTGGGAAGTGGCGAAGAGTCCCGCGGCGCGCGGCTTATCCCTCATTGTAACTCGATAAGATATTTATTGGCGGGAAACATTGGAAAATGGAATGGCTCCTTGGCGGTTACTCGACGTCGCCATAACGCGCACGTCCGCTGGCATTCTACATTTTTATTTTGTCAATATTTAATGTGATGCCCAGAAAGATGGGGCCGATACACATGATATCACAACCATAGATTCAAAAATGAAATAGTGAATTCACTGAAGACTATCCATCTTCAAGCGATTAATAGTTATAGAGCCAAGTTTGAACGACCTTAAAACGACCTTCACTATTTTTTTATTTGTTATGGGATTGTCACCACCGCTAGAAATTTATGTTCAATTTATAGTGTATACCAAGTTTTAATAATAATTATTTTCTTTTTATCCTTGTTATTTTGTTATTATCACTTGCACTATAATCTACCAGAGATCTATAAGAGAGGTTGTCTGTTATTGACTGCAGTTTTTTTTATTACTGACAAGCTAGCCGCTTGACTGTAATCTCACCTGATGGGAAGTGATGATTCAATCTAAGATGTGACGCGCTAATCTGTGAAGAGGCAATTTACTTTTTATGGTTTCTGCACATGTACGGTCATGTAATATATATTTGTCGGAGTGCAATAGTCTGTAGAACGCTGGCGCCATCTGTCTATCGGCGTGGGGCAGAGTCAATAGTGAAAATCCGGCGCGCGTGACTCCATAGTTCTCGTGTGACGGTCAACCAGAGCTGGATAAGCTGGAAGTGCTGAAGAACTTGCTGCGGCTCTCGTAATGGTTCTAAAAACTACTACGAACGACAGAATTCATTTAACACCTTTGTCACGTTTTATATAAAATATGTTAAAACACTGTTATGGAATATAGGTCTTAATCATAGAATTATGTGTATACAGTTCGTTCGCTTTAAGAATTCTTAACGCAAACGAACTCTAGTTCGGTCCCAATATAATCCAAGTTGAGTCTCAGAGGAAGTCTGTGTGACAAGTTCATAGTGACCAGTTAAGTATAGTTGTAATTTTAAGTCAACTATCGCAAGGGTGTCTGTGAAGTAACCTAGGTTCTCCCTGAAAACCAGCTTCGCAGCTTGCTGCGGCTTCGAGCTGAGTGGCGAACCTTATTTGCTTCACAGATATATATTTCTTCTTCTTTTTTATATTATTTATTGTAAAAAGTGTGAAAGCAAATAAAAATTTTATTTATTTATTTATTTAAGCATCTTTCACTGGTCACAGTGAACTTGATCTTGTAATTTGAAAAGATTTGATTTGTTAGGAGGCGGGGCTAAGCCGGCGCACAATGTTGACTCACTGCATTCTTAACGCGAACAAACTGTAGTTCGGTCTCAATATAATGCCAGTCTCTGTTGAAGTGTGAGATTAGCATACTGAGACTTCTTTGTTTATGTTATACAAATCAGAATTTTCACCCTATTGAATCTTATTTAGCAAATTTGACAGGGCAGTTACAATAAGCCTAAAAGTGCACGTCTCTATTCTGAACTTCCAGATAATGGTTTCAGGGGATGTCTTTATTAAATACAAAACCTTTAATACAAAAATAATAGTAAGTTTATTCAAACGATAAGTTGATTTGGGAGAGAATAAATTCTTTAAATTAAGTAAGTAAGCAAGTTTATATACAATAAACTCAATCGGTAATTCATAGCTCATTAGAGAAATCGATTAACACGTTTATAAGGTAAAAAAGGGTAAGTAGCTGCCGTTATCGTCCTACTGCTGGGTACAGGCCTCCTCACTCATACGAGAGATGGTTTTTAGATCACAGACCCACCACTTTGCCTCAATATGGATTGGAAGAGATAGGACACGACTGTACTCTTTATTCCTCCGATGTGACGGCAATCCAACACGACTGGAAAGAGATCGGGCGCAGAACCGACGGCTTAACGTTCTCTACACGTGGGTGGAGTAAACCACCAACTTTCTTAATTATTGAGAAAATCTTAATAGAAAACTCAATATCAGGACCTTATGTCTGTAACCGAACATGGTAACAACTACACCAATCAGGCAGTCTTATTAGACGAGTTTATATGTTTAGATATTTGTCACTTTTGAATTTAATATCTTCAGATATATCCCTTAACTATAACGCAGTGTGGAGCAGACTCACCTGCGGGCATACATTTGTAAGCGGACGCTTAGCGACCGGCATAAAATATTGTTTTTTACCAATATTTGAACAGGAGTACTTACACGTTTAAACCCAAAACTGGCGCAATAGTAAAAAATCACTATTAAATGGGGGTATTGCAGTACTTATTTGAAGATACTGAGTGTATTTCGTTTGCAAATCTAAATGTTTCTTATGTATTAATTTGAAGGTCTCTCTGGCGCAGTGGTGTGAGTACTCACTTTGCTAGCAGAGGTTCTTGACTCTCTTGACTCTCTTCCTGGTTCCTGAGATCCCCGGCAAGGCGAAATATGTGTTGTGATTCGATGTTTATTTAAAGAACGAATTTAATAAAATACATTTTTGATATATGATTATAGTTTTAGCCTACGTTTGCCACTTTCGTTATACGATTGAAAAGTATTTAAATTGACTATTATAATTTATTTATCATAGTCGTCGATACAAGTAAAATAAAGTTGATTTAGCAAGATCTTAACTAAATAATAAATGTACTGTTGTGAAATATTTTCATAAATGCGTTAATTGAATGTATAAAAAGTTAAAACTTGTTTGCGTCATGATATTAGTTTTTGTATTGACTAATTTAAGCGGCGCTAATGATAATGTCGCGTTGGCAGGCTGGTGGAGCTTTTTCGTAGAGTACGACAGTTGATATTAAGTGTATTAGAAAAACATTAAGAAAGTATTAATGTATTGAGTTTAATAGAAATGTGTGTATAAATCAGGTGTAACAGAATTATATTTAGGAATAAAAGAATATGTGTTAATAATATCAACATAAGGAAATTGCTTTTTTTAATTTGGTTGCATTTGGACTGTTGGCTAGTCATCACCTCAACAGCAAAAGACGTGCACCAAGTAAGAGACTGTCTTCCGGTACGATGCTGTGTAGAAACCCTAAGAGGTACATTACCTCTTACCAGATTAGCGCGCTTCTACCTTAGACTGTAGCATTACCACGAGATATGATCACCATCAAGTGCTAGTCTATCAGCAATAAATAAATATTAAAGATTATCTATTCGCGTTGACTTCGCATGGTTTGTAGATCATATTTTGCATGATTTGCCTGGCATGGGATAACAACAGCTCGATACTAAAAATTTATTATCTTGTAATCTTTCAACAAGTTAGTGCGCTACCATTTTTGATTTTAAACTATATTATCACTTGATAGTCAAACAAAAACCTGTATATAATGCAAAATATTTAACAAGGGCCCTCGTTTTGATCGCTAAAAAGGTCCGTTTATCTATACATATTGAACGAACGATATCTTCCAATCAATTGCAGGCGATAATTTTCTTCCTATCGACGCTGGAAAGCAAACAAGTATAAAAAAACTGCTCATCAGATCAAAAACTTTGATAAAAATGTAAACTTAATACTCATAAATCGATTAGAGTAATCATCAACCTAAGGTATTATCATAAAGCAATATTTTGCGGGTTACTTTGTGAGCATTCTACAGCCTATCTTTAATATTTGCGTATAAAATTCAGGGAGAGAAAAAAAACATCCCCTTAAGGAGTTTAAAAGAAATAAACCATGCAAATCAGTCAAGGGTTGACACGTCTCGCCCTCGGACAAGTATTTACGAGCGACAGTATGAAAAAACTTTTCAAACTACCCACTTTTCATTTCAAACGTAATCTACGACGACAAATGGTTCGGACCTGACTGCGTTTTGTTAGGGCTTTTTTATATTCTCTGTCATTTGTTTCTCTTCAAGTTACGTTTTCTCCTTAAAATCACTAAAAGGGCAAAAGTTATTACTTTTAGTGGCGCTTGTACTTCTGTCGTAAGTTTTAAAATTAGGAACATAAACTTTAAATACATACATGAAGACTACGTATCCAATAAATATGCCTGGACTACTGGCTCTGTTAGCCGAGATCCTGGATTCGATTTTCGGCGGAGCAAATTTAATAAAATACATTTTCTAATTTATCTAAGCCTGGTGGGAGGCTTCGGCTCTGGCTAGTTGCCAGCCTACCAGCAAAGACGTGCTGCCAAGCACACTTGCCCCTTCATTGACGCAGTGGACTGTAACACGCCCCATCATTTAGTCTCCCCTGAATATTCTCAAATACCCATTGCAGGAGATTGAAAGTAGGCTTTAGGTTAGAACCATTGAAGTCCTCTGGTTGCGGATAAGCCACTCCCAGTAGGCTCATTCGTGTCCTGGGTAATCCATCGCATACGCACAGTATGTGCCTAATTGTTTCTTCTTCCTCATTGCAGGCTCTGGAAGTGGAGTCTTCCGCAATGCCTATAGTTTTTGACATAGATTTTGTACTGAAGTGGCTCATTGCGATTGCCACTGCATACCTTACCTGTCTTCTACTTAGGTTTTTCGCGACCTTTGCGAAGCCTGGTTTTATTGCATCCAAAAATGTTTTGGAATATCCTACCTTATAACTGTCCTATTCCACCATTCCGCTTTTACTGGCGTATTGTGCTAGTGCGGCAATTATCACGCACAGTGTTGTTGCAATACAGGGTGCAGGAATTGTAAAACCTCTGCTAGATCCAGTTCGAGTCAGCTCATCCGCTTGCTCTTTGCCCTTTATAACTTCATGATCCATGCAAGCTTTACTATATTGTTTTGTCCAAGACAGTTAACATGACCATGCTTGTGTCAAATTCTTTTAGTGCCTGACTGTCGTTGAGGATTTTTATCGTCTCCATTTATGGCAAACATTACAGCTTGAAAACATTATTGAGTTCCGATGCAATATTATGTATCAGAGATAAAATGTTTCTTACCACCAGGTGAGAAAGTAATGTAAAACGGAGCATAACATTCGTAAGGGAGCATAACAATCTTTACCCAATATTATGTTATACACAGTTATATAAGGGAGCAACAAGTGTTATATAGAATCAGATCATTCATATAAAAAAATTCGTTAAAAAATTTCGTCGTCTGACAGATGTTGATACTGTCAGACTGGTATATTCCAGCTATTTTCACAGCATTATGCCATACGGTATTCTACTTTGGGGTAATGCTGCTGATATAGATGCAATATTTGTGCTGCAGAAAAGGGCCGTTCGTGCGATTTACAATATGGGTCCAAGAGAGTCGCTAAGAAACAAATTCAAGGCAGTTAACATAATGACAGTTCACTGCGTATATATATTAGAAAACTTGTTGTATGTACATAAAAACATTGACTCTTTTAATAAAAAGAGTGAATGTACATCATATAACTTACGAAACCAAAACAAACTTGTTATAAATTCTAGTAGGCTGCATAAGATTAACAACTCATTTAAGGGTAACTGTATACGTTTCTATAATAAACTCCCACAAGACGTTCTAAAGATGTCAATTAATAAATTCAAAGTCTTTGTTAAAAGATAATTGATAGAAAAATCGTATTATAAGTTGCAAGAGTACTTAGACGATAGAAACGCGTGGGAGTGAACGAACTGCTCTAATTTGAATTGAAATATATTAAACCAATATGATATTGTAATGATGATGATAACAAATGAACAAAAACCCGACTGAGTTTGTTGTGGGTTCTTCTCGGATCAGGGCGCGAAGGAACCCTCGTGACTTTAGATTTTAAGTCGTTCTGGAGTATCATCATCTGACGTACATTAGAATTAGAGTGTGGAAAAGAAAAGAAAAAAAAATTATTTGACGATTCAAAAGTGCTGTAATATGCCTACTTGAATGAAGATATTTTGATTTGATTTGATTTAATTACCTAGTACGGAAAAAAGGTAAATTCAGCTATTGTCGTATAGAACAAGTAAATATATTATTAAAAGTTCAAGTCGCGAGAACATTACTCTTCCACGTAATACAGTGTCGCCGCCGACGGCTGAACAAATCGTTTCGAGGTATTACTTTTAAAGGGTTTCGTTGGGGTTTGATTGTGGAGGGATAACAAATATATCTGTTTGTATATATGAAACGTGGTTTTATGACACCTATTTCAATTTACATAAATGCCTTACAATAATATTTATAAGAGATTGGTCAAAAGCCAAATTAGATACGTTTTTTTGACGAGATACAATTTAAAAAAATCGTGGGATAAAGTTTGGTGTTGTAGCTACATATCTATCATCTCCATCCGAAATTCAATTACATCACAGGATAGCTAAAGGATTAAAGAATTTATTACACTAAGTAAGGACTGTAACACATCGCGAGCGGTTGAAGGGGAGGCCTCGCTACGAGACGTATTTTTTTTTTGTGAAAATGATGAAAGGCAAGTATGTTTTTTGCCTAAAACTCACGTATCTCAATACATTCCTTCCTCGTCAAATAATAACACATAAAATAAGTTAATTGCTAATACAATGAACCTTATGTGACTACTGGCAAATTATATAATTGAAAAGGGCCCATCAATGGTTAAAAATTAGACGATTTTAAGCTCAGGACAGCATATTTAACTGACCAACTGCACATTTTAAAGATAATCTAAATGATAGAGATATTTTCCATTATTATATTTACATTTGAAACCATGTTCTTCACTAAATTGATGGAACAACTTGATTAATCAACTAAAGAACTTTAACAATATATTTAGGTGGTATTGGCAGGAAAAAGTCATCCTGTTAACATATACAATTGTGGAAACGAAAGTCTTTTATGTTCAATAAGTGAACTTTAAGCTTTCCTAAGTGGAGTTATAAAAGCTCAATCTACATATACATGTACTCGAGGGAAATTTCGTATCAATATAACATTTTCCGCCGTCACTCTGCAAGATGAAGCCTTCCCATCCAATACATCGGTCGAAATCTTAATCCAATACGCTACGACAGCGAATGATTTATACTGGGAAGCGATGGCCGATTGGGGTCGCTAAAACGCTGCTATTTCGAATCCATATATATGTATATAAAACACAAAAATTGTTTCTACATGTTTGATGTAGAAGTGCTCGGAACCCTTTTTATTAGAAAGAGTAATGCGAAGATGCTTTTAGTATATTTATAAATGATTTAAGACTCATTTATCATATAAAATTATTATTTACCATATACAATTTTCAAGATCACATAAAATTATTGAATTTAACTACAGAATTAATGGTGACCTCGTTACCATAGTAGATCAAATTAAGGATCTAGGGATAGTCTATGATAAAAAATTTTCATTTATTCCACATCAAGAGGATGTTCTAAAAAGGTCTTCAAAGATGTTAGGTTTCGTAATAAGGAATTGAAAAAATTTTCCAAATTCGAAAAATTAAAACATTGCTTTATAATTACCTAGTACGGAGTATATTAGACTATTGTAGTGTGGTGTGGCGCCCACATTATGCTGTCCATTCGTTGCGTTAAGAGCGAATTCAAAAGAGGTTTCTGTGGCTTTTAATATTTAAAGAAGGCGTGGGTAAAGCCTATCGGTCTTATAACAGTAGATTACAATATTTTAAAATGGATTCTCTGAAGAAACGTAGATTTATCAGCGACACAAAATTTGCATTCGAAATTTTTAAAAACAAAATGGACAGGCCAAAATTACTGCTTATTTAGCTTATTTCGATTTCGCGTACCAAGCAGAATTCTTGCACGCCACTTTGTCCTTCATTTCGTAAAACCGTCCTCGGCGCTAATTCTCCTTATGGTAGATTTTGTAAAGATATAAATAGCTGTAGTAGTCATACAGATTTACACTTCGATAACTTCGCATGATACATCACAGAAGGGTTCGTAAGTGTTTCAAAAAGTTATATTAAATGTTTAAGTAGATGCTACATATTATAATGTACAGTAGTCTTTAGATATTTCGATTAACTCGTAAATTGTTAGATTTACATAGAAAGTTAGTATAGCATAGAATATATATTTCTTCCATATTAAAATGTAAGTCGCTTGTTGGTGAACCTTTAATAAATAAATAAGACTTAAATAGTCCACACAAATTTTCTAGTATAACCCGTCCGATTGCCTTAAAATATGGCAAAGTGATTTCTTTCGAAACGAAGAAACATTTTAAAGATATCTTCTTGGGTAAGTGGCCAGGTCTTGTGTGATTATATCCACTAAAATTCTCTCAATAGCACATATTCCGTAGGAACTTTCGTTTGGTGCTGCCCTTGTGCGATATCTTACGAACGCATCATATGGTCGAAATGTTCCTACCATGCAGCTTAAGGTCACATTAGGTCACATCGCACTTCTCCAGCTTTCACGGTAAATTAGCCTTAGCTCCAGACTTAGCTTTGCAGCTTACGCAGTTAAGAAATCATCTTCTTACGGATGTAGAAATAGTTCATTTCACTTATTTTCATAGCATTATGCCGTATTGTATTCTACGTTGGGGTAATGCTGCTGACATGGTTCCAATATTTGTAAATTAGAAAAAGGCCGTTCATGCGATTTACATATGGAACTAAGAGAGTTGCCAAGAAAGATCATTTTAGAACAGTTAAAATAATAACAATTTACTGTGTATTAATATTCGAAAACTTGTACGTCCATAAAAATATTCTTCTTATAACTTCATATAACTCAAGAAATAAAATTATTATAAATTCCAGTTGGCTACATAAAATAAGCAATAATTTTAGTGTAACTGTATACTTCTATAACAAACTCCTAGATGACGATCTATAGATGTCACTTAATATATTTATATATTTTATTAAAAGAAAGCTAGTAGACAAATCGTACTATAATTTGAATGATCACTTAGACGATAAAAAGGCGTGGGAGTATATGAATTGTTTTAATTGAAATAAATAAAATAAAAATGACATTGCAATGATGCTGCCAAAACGAAAGATATTTTGATAGATGGGGAACAAGTGGAAGATGTGAAAGAATTTGTATACTTGGGATCTAAATTTACAAAAGATGAAACATGTGAATCTGATATTGAAGGAAAATTAATGCAAGGAATATGGTAAATGGTGCTTTGCACGACTTTATGCATAGCCAGAGGGTGTCTCAAAGGGCTAGACTAGCTGTGCATAGAGGAGTGTTGGTGCTAACACTTATGTATGGTAGTGAAAGTTGGGTATATCAGAAGAAGCACAAAAGTAAAAGAAATGCAATAGAGATGAGAGCGTTGAGAAGTATGACTGGATTGAAACTGAATGTCAAAGTAAGTAATAGTATGATAAGAGAACGTTTTGTATAAAGCAAGATGTTGCGACTTTGAGTAAGGTATGCATACATGCTTTGGGTATGTAGAGAGAATGAATAAAAGGAGACTGACAATAAGAATTTATGGGTCAAGAGTGAATGGGTGAGTTGAAAGAGGAAGGCCAAGGCCACGTTTCTGGACCAAATCCAGAACATTTTAAATAAGCGCCAGGTTCAGAGTACTCTCAACCGACGAACTTGTATGAAAGATTTAATGAAAATGGAAGAAGCGAAAGAGATATACGAGGATCGTGGCAAGTGAAAGGACGTAGTCTTTGCCTACCCTTGTGGGAAAGAGGCGTGACGCCATGTATGTGTGTATGATGAAGAGGAAAAAAAGGAAACCCTACTATGTTTGTTGCAGGCGCTTCTCAGAACAGGTCGCGAAGGAAACTTGGTTACTTTAGATTGTAAGTAGTTCTTTAATAAATAATCAACTGTACATAGGAAATAAAATATGCAAAAAACTATGTTTCAATCAAAAGTGCCGTTAAAAGCTTACCTGAATAAAGCATTTTTTTTAATTTGAGACATAAGAGCGGCATCGTAGCGGCCCACTCGCGTAATTCACTACGCCATGTACACCTGCGCGCAATCACATAATCATCGCTGAAAGGGATTTTTTGTCTCGCATCGGATGAAATTTCGACATCGGTGATCGATACTGACAACGGGCGGTGATGAAAAATGGAATTACATATTGATTCAACATCATGCATTATTTTTATTGGGTTTCTATTTAAATAGAATAGAAACGTCTGAAAAAGCGTGAATACTTACACGCACGTAATGGTATATATAAAATATTAATATATATTTCAAATAATATAATATTTTAAATAAAGGATACGGTTCGTCATTTGATTAAAATGTATTCTTAGAAAGAATAGCCTTCACAATGTCGTTCCCATTGGTGAATTTGTAAACATTGTGTAATGATGCCAATTTGAGATATAATTTTTGTAATGTTCCATAAATGATTAGAATTACTTAAGTTATATTAATTGTAACTATTAAAAACTAACAGGGAGTGGTAGTTTCTTAATAAATAAGATAATTATGAAATGCATTTGGCGCCAAACACTGTCATTGGTGTTTTGCCATAATAGCCTCATTAATAAGAAAGGCTCGTAGAAGATAGTTGAGTTCTCAATTTGTAATCAACGTTAGCTACCAGTTATTGTGTTTTAAATCAATTGTGTCGGTAAAAAGGGCTGCTATGCGATACAAAGCAAAGTGTATTTCTTTAAATTAAAACTGATATCTTTTTATTATGTCATAATGATAATTGCGTGCTATTTGTTTTTATATTTAATGATAATGGATGTTGATGATGTGTTTTATTGTAATTTATATTAAATATGACATGGATCGGTCCTGCGCCTGATCTCTCTTCGATTGTCTCGGATTTTCCGTCACATCGATCTATGGGAGTGAAGGAATAGCGAGTGCAGTTGTGTACTATGCCTGCCAACCCGCAATGGAGCAGCGTGGTGGGTCTATGCTCTAATAACCCTCTCTTGTATAAGTGAGGAGGCCTGTGCCCAGCAGTGGGACGTTAATTGGCTGCTACTTACTTTTTTTATATAGCATGGATAAAAAAAGAGCAAAAGACCATAGAGTTTCTTGTCGGATTCTTCTCTGTAGTCGGTTAAGTTTAAGTTTACTGAAAGTAAAGAATATTTTAGTTTGGTTATTGACTTTTATTATGAAATCCTATTTAATATTTAATGATTTAAAAAAATTTGTTAAAATTATGAACATATTATTAATTTACTGATTATTATGATTATTAATACTGATTATTGTTCTATTTCTGATACACGCATGTTTTCACGTTTTTATGCCTGTGTATCACAGATGTATAAAGTTTTACATGTCGTTTAATTAAAAACTAGCTATTCCTGGCAGTTATATTAAAATTAAAGTAATGGCTAATCTCTGTATAAATTGATCGCCGTGGTCTGGAAGTCTATTAGTTTAGGTTATACAAAAATACGTCGACCAGTCAAGACAAGAGTCCATTAAGTTATTATTTATAACATATCTGCCAGTGAACGTCCCTTCAAAGTAGGTCCAGCCATTTCAGAAACTAGCCTGAGCAATTAGACACTGTATATTGTATTAATCAAACTTACGGGTAATGATACTAAATTCAGTCCAATTTAATAATACGGAATGTATATTGTTTTTTTATTCTTCAGTTCTGATGATGAACGATTTCCGATTTGTGGGGTACTAAGTGTTTAACCTGCACGCGGTGCACCCTGCTCCTACCGACGAGGCTCTGGCGACCGAAAAAATGGCGGTATAACCATTCTATATAGCTGACCTAAATACCACAGACCGATAACGGGCAGCAGCGTTATCGGTGCGAGAAGGTCAGCACTGCGATCACCAACCCGCCTGCCAAGCGTGGTGATTATCGGCAGAAACCACAAATGACCAAAACAAGGCAGCAACGGCCCCCAGTCNATAAAGAAATTTGTCACTTTACTAAACTTTAAATTCATTGTGTGCATAGTTTTACATTGGATACCAAACTTAAACAGAGATTAGCAGTCACAGTGGTACACAAATGTATGCAAAATACACATGCTCCATCTATTTCTTTACTCTCATTATTATAAATCAAAAACAATCCAAATCATTTATGAGTGATATTGACTAACGACTTAAAATCTAAAGTTAGGGATACTTCGCACCCTGTTTTAAGTAGAGCCCCAAAAAACAGCTGGGTATATTTTTTCTTTACCATCATTACAATAAAGTCTCAATATACATTACACATATATGTTAGTAATTCAACAATCCCCCAGAATTCTATCTTAGTAATCCTTCAAATTATATGATGCTTTTTCAAGTAACTTCTTTTTAATAAAGGTAGTTTATTAAATTAAACCTCTAGGCCGCCTTCTGGGACAATTTTTATTATATTGACTATGATAGTATTTATATAAATGCTATATGATCACCGTCTCAGATCAATAAATAAAAAAGCCGAATGATAATTGCAGAACGTTGCAACTTTAGTGAAATAATCGGTCAAAATTTAACCGGAACCAAAATAACTCTTAATCAAAAAAACATGACCAGATTCCCGCCAAAGTCTGTGAAATATTATAGTTGCCATCAGAAAACATTGGTTCTCAATGTCAAATGACAAAAACAGATAAGTTTAATTTCATTTTTTACCATATCTACTCACTTTTTAAACCATCCCTGGACTCACACAAACAATTCAATCAATATAAGCCAAATCAGTCCAGCTGTTCTCTAATTTTAACAAGACTAACGAAAATCAATTTATATGATTTTAAAAGATACCGTCGATCAAAAATGTATGATTGCGCCTGAGTAAAACATTATTCATCAGACATTCAGACATTGGTATATATCAAGAACTATGTTTCTTTGAACTTAATAATAAGGTCCCTGTGCTCTAAAATCTTTATAATATACATACTTAGACATTATTTCTACATAGGTTTTCTCTATTATTATAACTCTTTAAGAATATGCATAAATAAGTTTTATAACTGATAAGTTATCGTATATGTGCAATTAAATAAGTGGCAAAATTGTCGGTATGTTAACAAGGTTCCATGGTGTAATGGTTAGCACTCTGGACTTTGAATCCAGCGATCCGAGTTCAAATCTCGGTGGAACCTGATTTTTACAATTTCAATTTTAATATAAATTTTGTAGTCAATACTTCAATCCGCTGTATTAATGACGTGCTTTGAATGGTTACTTGGCCTTGACTTTACTGATATATTTTTATGAATTTTATCAATTCATAAATAACTTCAGATACTTATAATGTTTATTTTTGCATATTAGTTACATATTACAGCGCTAGTTATGTAGGGTTGTGTTTTATTAATTCTTATTTAAAGTCCCTTTATTCAGATTAAAGTTACTTTATTATATTGATTTTAGCCATTATCAATGTTGACGAAACTTTTTATTTTATTTCTATCGTCGTCGCTTCAACCGATGGACGTCCACTGCTGGACATAGGTGTCACGTAATGACGTCCACAAGACCCGGTCTTGTGCCGCCTGGCTCCAGCGGCTACCGACGACCCTCTTTATATCATCAGTCCACCTTGTCCGGGGTCGCCACTCCAGCGCCTTCGGCCCCCAACGTCCATCGGTCCGTCGGACTATGTGCCCCGCCCATTGCCACTTCAGGTTCGCGATTCGTAAGGCTATGTCGGTGACTTTAGTTCTGCTACGGATCTCCTCATTTCTGATTTGATCACGTAGAGAAACTCCAAGCATAGCCCTTTCCATCGCACGCTGAGTGACTCTGAACTTTCGTATAAGGCCCATAGTCAGCGACCACGTTTCGGAGCCGTAGGTCATCACTGGCAACACGCACTGTTCGAAGAGCTTCGTCTTCAGGCACTGAGGGATATCGGATGAAATTATCTGGCGTAGTTTCCCGAACGCTGTCCAACTGAGCTGGATTCGGCGGTTTACTTCTTTGTCGAAATTGGACCTACCTTGTTGGACTATGTGTCCCAGGTATGTATATTCGTCTACAATTTCGAGTGCGGAGTTCTCAACGATGACTGGGTGGAGCGGAACATGGATATTGGACATAACTTTCGTCTTATCCATGTTCATTTTTAGGCCCACCTGTCGAGAAGCTCTGCTGAGGTCATCGAGCATTGCATTGAGATCTTCCAGAGTCTCTGCTATAATGACCACAATACCCATACATAATTATTTCTATAATAATTATGTATTATTGAAAACATATTTAAGGATCAATCATTATACTATACGTCAGCAAACTAATTTGTAAAATTTTAAAATATGAAGTAATAGAAGCTCCTTAATAATCATTGAAAACAAATAATAATATTAAATTAATCCATAATAATGAATATAATCTGTCGTCTTTGACCTGGTAGGAAACTGTAGATGACATTAAAATTACTCTGACACATGTCATATTTCTTCCAATTTCAAATAATTATTTGAAAGCTTCGTTGACACTCTAAGTCTTAAAATTTATGACAAAAAAACCTAAATGGTAAAAATTACAAAATTATTTGTTTTATGCTTTAATCCCGCCCAGTTTAGGCAATCCTATTATTTTTCTAGATCTAGTACCTCCAAGTGCTGGTTTATTACCTTCAGTAAACATGTTTCGACAAAGACAGCTCTATTTTGGTATAAATAGTTAAGTGATTATTGTTAGACTATAAATGTTTGGGTAACAACACTAAAAAAAAGGTTGTAGTAGCCCATTAACGTCCCACTGCTGGACACAGGTCTTCTCACTCATATGAGAGAGGGTTCTTAGAACATAGACCCACCACGCTGTTTTACTACGGATTGGCAGGCATAGTACACAATTGCACTCTCTATTCCTTCACTCTCATAGTCCGATCTGACGGAAATCCGACACGACCGGAGAGAGATCGGGCGCAGGACCGACGGTTTTACGTGCTCTTTGAGGCACGGGGGTGGATCACACTGCCAACTTCCCAAATTTGGACAAATATTGAGAAAATCTTAATAGAAAATTCAATTTCCATTTTGAAGTGACCCAACTCGGGAATCGCACTCAGGACCTCGTGTCTGTAGTCGTACATGCTAAGCACTAGACCAATGAGGCAGCAATAACACTGATAGCTTTTAAATGTTGGGAAATTTTGAGTAATGTTGTGGCAACACTTGGAAATACCAAATAACATAGTGCAGTATTAAGAAATGTTATGCAATACGAGGTAACTTTAACGAACGGAACAATTTTGTGAATACAGTCATTCCAGCTGCTTCTTAGCGTAGTTGTATTAAAGATAAATAGCTCTAAATTGTATAAATTCAAATAGTGAAGTAATTAGTAGTATAGTTCAAGTTGTGTCAATTTAAATAGTGGAGAGAATAAATGTGAGCCCCTTCGTAAGCTCACTCTTGCGAAGACTTGCCGGTTCAGGATAAATGAAAAATGCCACCAGATTCTTCACTCCAACGCTCCGCCGTCTACTTGTCACCAGACGAGTATTTAATTACGAACTGTTGTTTTTGCAGGAACTGGTTATGGTTCGCCGAAATTGGCTATCTAATGTACGATTTTACGACTGACAAACGTGCACTACTGTGACAAGCAAACGACGGTGGTTGTTAATTTATTGGATAAAATTTGACTCCTATGATTGGCGTTTTATTTCTGACCAATCACAGGGATTACATTAATTACACAAACAACTTTATTTTTAGAAATGACAAATATGTGTATACGCTATAGCTACAAACATTATATACATACTTATAAATATCGATAGACTCTAAGTTAAAACAAAATATACTATACAAACGAACGATGTTTAACAATATCATTTAACGTATTATTTATAGATTAAAAGGAAAAGTCGATTTACAAATTAAAGGGAAAAAGTCGCGAACAATAAAAGTTGTTAAATGAGTTGGTGTTTTTACAATATGAGGCACACATCTATTATCATGTTAGCGACATCATGTTATTTTATTATCAGAGGTCATGAAATTTATTTTGATACCGTCCATAAATTTTGAACACGTAAACAATAAATACCATATCAACGTAATAATTGTGACATTGTATCAAAACGGTCGCTTAACGCAGTCGGCAGTAATTAATTTAGTAAAGCGGGCAACATCGCTCCGGGGGAAGGCACGCACTAATTACCGACAAGAATCCAATGCAATAAATCACGGGGATAATATAACAGCGCAGCGTCGCGTAGGAATGCACGCCCCAAATCCAGTGCGCAATTTGAATTTCGAACGCCCTGTTATTTGAATTCGGTGGCACTGGCCGTCACTGGACTTTGCTTTTTTTGGACGAAAGAGGTTTTAATGTAGTTAGGTATAATTTTTTTTTTGATATATGTAGATATGATATACCTAGGTATTTAATTTTTTTGAAGGGATGTTTATAAATATATATACATTATTTTTGGACGAAAGAGGTTTTAATGTAGTTAGGTATTAAAACTTTTTTTTTGACAAACGTAGATATGATATACCTAGGTATTTAATTTTATTGAAGGGATGTTTATAAATATATACATTAAACGTTTTAATTTGTATTCGTGGATGTTTATTTAACTAATTAAATTGAATTGCCATGCGCAAAATTACCTTATGAATAATAAAACAAAATTAAAAAGCATTAATTTTACAAACTAAAAGTATAAGTAGCTAATACTTATTATAACAAAGCATATTATAATATTAGTTATCTCCTGGCTTTTTTGAGTCGCTAATAGCTGTCGGTACTTGTACCAGTAGAACTGTTAAACCCTCTTTTACGCCTTAGCTATTGAATTTGAAAGTTATGGTTTCAATTGCCCTTAAGTTTATTCTATGTTTCACTTCCATCTGTATGTTTCCAAGATACCATTATTAGATTTGTTACTACCACTACTAGACTATATAGAGATTTAGACTGGGAATTCATACACACAAAAAGAATTGTATCATATTATTATAGACAAGTTAAGTCACGCAAGTTAGTCTATCCCGCATAGAAGATCGAGAACAACATTGCCTCCCATGAATAGGTTATAGTGGGTAAACACATAAAAGATAAACATATGTTATGTAGGATTTTTATGAGAAACAATTTTGTTATACATGATTGTTGCGTAACTTTAACCGTTTAGGCAATATGCGCAACAAACGATAATGGGGGAAATTTTCCTGTTTTTGCATCATTTTCCATCTCTCATTGGTCCTACCGTGATATTATATAGCTAACAGCCTTATATAGTACCAAAAGTTCTTAGGATGAAACCCTCCAATGAAACAAATCATTTAAAAATCTATTAAATCAAATCAAAATCAAAAATATCTTTATTCAAGTAGGCATATTACAGCACTTTTGAATCGTCAAATTATATTTTTTTTCCACACTCTGATTCTAATATACATCTGATGACGGTACTCAAGATCGGCTTAAAATCTAAAGTTACGAGGGTTCCTTCGCGCCCTGATCCGAGAAGAACCCACAACAAACTCAGTCGGGTTTTTTTTTTTACCATCATCATTACAATAACAAATTAGTTTACTATATTTTAATTAAAATTAGAGCAATTTGTTCACTCCCAAGCGTTTCTATCGTCTAGGTAATCTTGCAACTTATAATACGATTTTTCTATCAACTTTCTTTTAACAAAGACTTTGAATTTATTAATTGACATCTTTAGAACGTCTTGTGGGAGTTTATTATAGAAACGTATACAGTTACCCTTAAATGAGTTGTTAATCTTATGCAGCCTACTAGAATTTATAACAAGTTTGTTTTGGTTTCGTAAGTTATATGATGTACATTCACTCATTTTATTAAAAGAGTCAATGTTTTTATGTACATACAATAAGTTTTCCAATATATATACGCAGTGAACTGTCATTATGTTAACTGCCTTATTAAAACAACTTAATATTGCGTACTTTACTACAAAACTATATCACAACGGCGTGAAAAACGACGCTATAATGACAAAAGATTACCTAGCGCGAAAGCAAGAAACCTATAGGTAAAGAGGGCGCTACAATAGAAGAGGGGCGAAAACGCTGACTTCAGGCGACAAAGATCGGTGCTTGACTCAAGATGGATTCCGGATATTGATGAAAAAATAATAGGTAAGTTTTAATTTTAGATAAAACTCTCTATTAAAAAAACACGAAAATATAGGTTAAGGTTATAAGATTTAAATGGTTTTATGTATACCTTCTATTAGTATATAATTAAGTCTTTCAAAAAACGAATTATTGTTATTTTTATGTATTTTAAAACTTTATTATCAATAATATTAATATTTAATGCAAAAAACTTAATTTTTTTTCAGTTAATTATAAATAATTAAAAATCGATGAAATTTAAATGAAAATCACGTGACTGTAAACGCGCCATGATTGGTTTCGACAGCTGTGACGTCATAATGTTATAGCTATTTAATAACAGTACAGCGTTTACGGCTATTACACTTGACTAAACAATAATATAGGAATTTAATGCTAAAAAACGAGTTGTTAGTTCCGATTAGTTATGTGTGATAAAGGATTTATTAAGGCAAAGTCTGAAAACATTCCCGATGTTGATGTATTTATGATAACAATTTTTTTTTAAATTACGCAAGTTTTAATTCTGCTGAAGTTCGAGGTGCTAAGGCATCAAGGTAAATCTGTTAAAAAATAATATAATAAATGAAAATATCTATGTATTTATTCTCCATTATATTAAATATAATTTATTTTTTTTAATTGTAGAGTATCGCATGAGAATTACCGCGGCAAAGCTATAGGTTATGTTCAACTAAGTCGTAAAGATAATATTTGTATTGTAAAATGACGGGTATGTCCAGAACATCGAGTTCGGAGTAAACCTTATTCAGTTACTTTAACTATTAATGAAAAGTCAAGAAAAAGTCGATTTTGTTTTGGGATTATCACGTTGCACTTCTTGATAACATTTATTTCGAAATTTGTCATCTTGGGGAACATTTTGTCAGTTGTTTTTGTAGTATTAGTACATAATGGTACAAAACAAGAACAATAACTTTTGAGGATCGACATTTTTAATATAAATTTGAATATTTATCAATGACAACAAAATTAAATAAATCGAAACACTGTAATTATAATTTATCTATTAACTGTGATGAGTGAGAACTAACATTATGACGTCACACGTGCTCGGTTTTGATCGAGAGCTGTCGGCCTGTCTTCAGTACTGAATTCAAAAATTAGTTTTTATTTTGAATTCCTGCGAAAAGAAAATAATTTTGTTATATATGTCGGAGTGCAATAGTCTGTGAAACGCTGGCGCCATCTGTCATTAGGCGTGGGTCAGAGTCAATAGTTGAGTCAATAGAAATGTTTATTTAGTTTAAGTTTAATCTAATTTGGAATGTAATTCTCTGTTTTAGCATAAGTTTTTCAAGTGTTTATATGTAGTCTACTAACATAGGTATAAGTTCATTGTATACTAACGACTGAGCCAAATGTTGCTTTTAATAAAAATCTATTATAGTGATAATCCGGCGCGCGTCTCAACAGTTCTCGGGTGACGCTCCGCCAGAGCGGTCGACTATTGAAACTGTCGCGTTCCTAGCTATTATTATTAAAGAGTTTGTGTACATTGATATTAGGAAAATTACATTTATATTAGTGATTGAACATTATAATCTGAGTTACCCACCATCGCCCACAGTATGGAAATTGAATTATGGATGCCATTAATGACGATGTCGGCGGAGAACCCCACGCCCATATGCTTTACGCTCCTTCCTTTCTCTCATATTCTCCGACATATATGTTCTTTCCATTTATAACAAAAAAAAATCAAAAGCCTAATTATATGACAAATATATGTGTTTATATTTATTGTATTATATGCGTAATAGATAAGTATATATACCTGGGACACATAGTCCAGCTAGGTAGGTCCAATTTCGAGAAAGAGGTCAACCGCCGAATCCAACCCGGTTGGGCAGCATTCGGTAAATTCCGGAAGACGTTTTCGTCAAATATCCCTCAGTGCCTGAAGAGCAAAGTATTCGAACAGTGCGTGTTGCCAGAGATGACCTACGGTTCTGAGACGTGGTTGCTGACTATGGGCCTTATGCGAAAGCTGAGAGTCATTCAGCGTGCGATGGAGAGGGCTATGCTCGGAGTGTCTCTCCGTTATCGAATCAGATATGAAGGGATCCGTAGTAGAACCAAAGTCACCGACATAGTCGTACAAATGTGGCAATGGGCGGGGCACATAGTCCGAAAGACCGATGGACGTTGGGGGCCGAAGGCGCTGGAATGGCGACCCCGGATGGCGTAGTATAGGCAGACCCCCCAAAAGGTGGACCGATGATATAAAGAGGGTCGTCGGTAGCCGCTGGAGCCAGGCGGTGCAAGATCGGGTCTTGTGGACGTGATTACGTGAGACCTATGTCCAGCAGTGGACGTCCATCGGTTGACGCGGCTACGACGACGTCAACGATGTGTAACAAAAACGTTGTCTGGAAGAAATCGCTATTGAGCGATGATACATTTGTTTTATATTTTTTTAACACATTTGTTTAATAAATAACCATACTTTATAATCTTAGTATATGATTAACATTACAAATTGTATTAGGTACCTGTAAAATTACTTAAAAAGGACATAATAAAAAATTCAGTACTAAATTTACAGCGCTTTCAGTACATTTTCGCACCCTCTGGTTATTTATGAACAGTCACTGAGCTATGTAATAATCTGAGGCGGGATTTAATTTGTTGGACTGATTTCACACTAGGGTGAGAGAGGGACGGATTTATACACACATTAAAAAGATAACAAGGGATAGAGATAGAGACTGAGATCGTTAGCAATTTTGAGCAGACAGGCTCTAATGGAAAATCGGCAATGTTTTATACGCGTTGTTTTTAGTTGTATCTAAAAGGATTTTTTTATGGTTGCCAGCTGTTAGCGTTTGACTGTAATCATACGTGATAGTATGTGATGATACAATCTAAGTTGAAAGCGTACAAATCTGGTGAGAGGGAATTTACCTCTTATGATTTCTACACAACATCGTACGGGAACACAAATCTCTTGCTTGGCTGGTAGGGTGAGTACTAGCCACGACCAAAGCTCACCAGTCCAGAATCAGACAAACCCGGGACCTCTGCTAACATAGCGAGTACTCGCACCACTGCTCAAGCGAATCTATCAAAGTTGTTAAGAACTGATACAATATTAGACACAGGTAAACACAGTACCTAGTAAAAAAATTATATACTTTACCTAAAACTTTCTGAACTGTTGAAAATATTAATTGCAAATTTCAAGTGAATTCAGAATTAGCCCTTGATCGTAGGTCTTTAATTTCTGCTGAAAATATTATTTGCAAATTTCAAATTAATCCAAAATTAGTCCTTGATCGTAGGTCTTTAATTTCTGTTGAAAATATTACAAGTAAATTTCAAATCAATCCACAACTAATCCATAAAAATAGGTTATTAACTTTTGTTGAAAGTTTTTTTAGCAATATACAAGTGAATTCTCGGGAAATTATCCAGAGTTTTTGTCAAAAGGTCGACATTTTGCTAAATAAAAAGAAAAGGTATTGCGTTTTTAAGTAAGTAAGTAAAGTTGAAATAAAACTTTAAAACTTCTGTGCAATCAGTTTTATAAAATGTACTTAATATAGGGGATGTTTTAAGAAACAACTTTGTCACTTTTTTTCATGGGAACGGGAAAAATTAATCCAACAATACAAGCAATTGTTGTCATGCGAGCTTAAACAATTCATAATTAAACTATTCGTATTCAACTAAACAAAGGTGTGTTAAGTTGATACAATTGCTTTAATCCTGGCTCCTGAGGCATTGATTAATTATTTCGGGACAATGGGGACCTAGTAAAGTGGATTTATGTTTAATCTCATATATCTTACACTATAATTATAACAGGCATCTCTTGTTTACGGCAATACATTAGTTTACGATAAAGGACTTTCATATCTTTAAATATAGTGCAATAATCTATACAAATAAATAAAAGCAGCTGTGTTTTAACGTCCTACAACTGGGTATGGGCCTCCTCACTATACGACCAGGTTTTTAGAGAATAGACCCACTACACTGCTCCATTGCGGGTTGTCAGGCTACACATACCCTGCCAACCCACAATAGAGCAACGTGACGTTGGAAACCTTTCACTGGCTGATAGAGAAGTACGCTGTAGACACTGCTACGTGCAGGATGTCAGGAGGTAGGAGGCGTAGAATTAAACTTCTCCTGCTGCCTTTTTAATTCTTACAGAGAAATCTACCGGAGTTTCAGGGTAGATTGCGTCTACCGATTTTCTGGTATTCCATAAGAGGATGTGAGGGTATCACTGGGTTTTAGTGGGTATTCTGCCAGCGAGTCCCACATCTCCCAACAAAATTGTGTGAAAAAAGGCTACACATACCCCAGAATTACACCCAGAATATGCAGGTTTCCTCACGATGTTTTCCTTCATCCGTTTCGGAAAGTTGAATCTGCTGAGAACAAACTGGCAAGAATATCAGCTATTACTCTTTTAAAAATAGTTGTATTTCTGAAGCTTCTTCATTCTTAAACATGGGATTACAAGTTTGTTTTTATTTTTTGTATTAAAATTATGTTTTTCTCTTTTTTTTGTTATATAAGTAAATATTTTATTATGGATATATAACATTATTTAATATATATTTTTGTAAAATAAATATAGTTTTGTTAATACAACTCCCAACTTACTGACATTTATAACATTTTTTTTAATACCTACGCCAGTATCCAGGCCCGAACATAATTAAAGATAATATTGTACGGCGACAATTTGAAATTGGAACTCCATTAGTGACGCGACAGTTACACTTGTTCATCGTTAGGGCGTTGTTTGCCGCAACACGGCCTAATGCCGGCCTTGTTCGGGATAATCCGGGATCACGAATCATGACACTATTGTTGTAAGTGTGAAACCGACACAAATAGGCCTACGGCTTTACAAGTCCCTCGTGTAGGGATACCACATTTTATGTATGGCGAAAAAACATTATGTGGTTTGATGAAACCACGTTTGCTAATGCAACAACTGATGCGGGTCGTAACCATCGCCATATTGTCCTTGGTTGCTGTGCCGTTCACTTTAACCTCACTCTACGTCTGTAATGCGACATATAATAGATAAACGGATTTTCTTTTATGGATATAAACTTATATAAAGATATGCGTGTGATCTCTCTCCGGTCATGTTTGATTGTCGTCCTATCGGATTATGACAGAGAAGGAATAGAGAGTGCACTTGTGTGCCTGCCAACCCGCAGTGGAGCAGAGTGGTGGCTCTAAAAACCCTCTTTCCTATGAGCCAGGAGCCATGTGCCCAGCAGAGAGGCGTTTTGAGACTTATCATTACTTAACCATTAAATAAGTAAAAAGCATAATCAATAATAAATGTAAAGCATAATTAATAATAAAAAACCGTCATTATTGTACAATTCATTCAGAGTTGTCATATTTTTCAACTTTTAATAGGTGACGCTATTTTAACATAAGACTTAGTGATGTAAACATTTGTAAAGGCATATCTTTTCAATTGACTTTATCAACCTCGTCTACCTGGGTCCTAATTTACTTATTTGTATTGTTTCTATTGCTAAGAGGTTCCCTAACTAGGGGATGGATTATTTTTGACATCTCCTCTGGCTGACACCGACTCCAAATATCTAAAAAAGATACGGTATTACCAAGAAATCTAAAAAGGAACACGAACTTATTTTTTACTTTTTAGAGCATCTTAATTTGTTTGAAATAGTTTGCATTAAAGGCGGTTCTATTTTGTTGCAATTTTTATTAATTTTTTGTAAATCTGAAGTTACACTAACAAATTGGTCTGAATATGGGTACACATAAAAAACATGTTACTCAAATGAGACCCAACTTTGCAAAGTGAAATTTACGTTGGTACCGCCACAGCCGGGATCGAACCCGCAACCTCATGCGTTGCAGATCGATTACTTTGTCACCCCGCTATCATCAATCTTTTATATGGTAATCGAAATCATCACTAATACGAAAAAGTTTCCCTCCCACGTAAGCTCATTGCAATTTGATTACTGACAGTTAGATATTCTGCCACAAATCGCACTCTGACTGTAAGCCGTTGAGGAGTTCCATTGATCATCATACTACTACTACGACCATGACTTGACCATACTGACGTTACTCAAACACCCGGATGGCTTATTCAGGAGTCTGCCGAGTATCGTTAATTTACTCCTTTGAATTAAAGAATTCCGGTCCTTTATCATGAACCATCAGAACCTAATCAAACTATCATCAAACAACGCTTGAAGAATATCCTTTCCAGTAAAAAAGAACCATCAAAATCGGTTGGAGTGATTTTGACTTATTCGTCTATTTGTCGCGCACATGTTTAATGCATATTTAAGACTTATACGGTTTTCTCATGGATGCCATCATCAGGACTGGACTAAAAAAAATCGGACCCTACGATAAGCACCACCTTTCATATATAAAAAAATCATCAAGATTAGTTTACCCAGTCGGGAAATATGTTTGTTTCACAAAAAAAAACCACGAATTGATAATTGTTGCTTTTTTTTTGAAGTCGGTTAAAAACAGACTAAAATAACCTATAAATGACTATAAACTGTGCTGTAGATAATTTTTTTTTCATAATAAACTTTTTAATTTACTTTTTTCACACACAATAAATATATGTAAATATTTGTATGTATGTTTATGCCATTGCCCATCAGTTTCGATACTCACTGCCTTTTAAACCCAAAGGTTATTTGTAAGAAAGCGATATTTAACTATAAGACCGCCTTTTGTACATGCGTCTATTACTAGTAAGTTTTATACATTAATTTGTTATTTCTTGATGTGCAATAAAGTGTACAAATAAAAGAATCTGAATTATTACGGTCCCTTCAATGTAGTTATATCCGGTTACTACTGTGTATTGAATATAAGGTAATTTACTAAAACAGTTTCAAGACATTATTATCAATAATGACTTTTTATCTTGTTATTAACAATTAAAAGGGAAGAACCTAGGTATATGGCATACCTTTGTTACAGAAAAAGCATATCTTTTTATTAGGAAATAGAGTTAAAAGTCATATTACATATAACAAAATTGTTTTAACACGTTCGCTGCGTTACGAGATATATCAGACCTCGTGCAGGACTTTCGTATTGTGCTCTGACTATAATGGAGTTGTTTTAGTCCTTGCGAGAGGCTCTAACGTGTAAAGTTCTTTCAATAAGAATAAAACCAGTATACATATTTGCTTCCTACTTAAAGATGAATTCAAGGACATAAAAAAATCGTGACGGATTAGGTCCCTAATGCAAAAAGTAAGTAAGTAAGTAGCAGCCCTGTAACGTCCCACTGCTAGGCACAGGCCTCCTCACTCCGAGGAGCGAGGGTTTTTAGGGCATAGACCCACCACGCTGCTCCACTGTGGATTGGCAGGCATAGTACACAAGTGCACTCTCTATTCCTTCACTCTCATAATCCGAGGTGACGGGATACCGACACGACCGGAGAGAAGTCAGGTGCAGGACCGACGGTTTAACGTGCTCTCCGAGGCACGGGGTGGATCACACCGCCAACTTCCCAACTTCGGGCAAATATTGAGAATATCTTAATAGAAAACTCATTATCTCGAACCCAGGACCTCATGTCTGGCCAATGAGGCATCAGACCAACGCACAGAAGTATAATTATTTTCATTCCTGTATTTTTAAGAGACTGATTAAATCCCTATGCAGGAAAGGAAAGGTTAGTTACGAGATATTTTAGGTCTCCAAAGCACCAGCTGAAAGTTCTTTGAAAATGATGGAGCAGGGAACGTGTTAAAGATAATATAAAACTGTTTTAAAGAGTTGTTCAAAGATTTCCTGTTATTTCTTATATTAAATTGTAAAGTTTATGGTCCCATTTTATATTTAGGGGAAAGTCCTTATAACAAGTTAGGGCTGCTCTTTTGAATGCATTTTTTTAAACACACTGTGGGCTGTTAATAAACGAGATTATTGTTTGTATTTGGGGACGTTGTTCAAATATTGCTATTGCTTGTTAAATGAATTGGCAAATGTGGCCTTAGTTGGGCGTATGGTTTTATTTGTGCGGAAAATAAACGCATACTCTCGCATCTGTTTGTTGAATAACATACTTAAATTCTATGGTATAATACTACGGGTTCTTTATCCGAGGTCAATTCAAGGCAGTAAACGAGGCAGTGAGACAGAAATCTAATAGGTTTGCATTAATAAGATCACCACCAAGATGTTCAGGGTTAATTCTTAAATAAAAAACAAATTATACCTCTATTGAGGTTTATTTCAAATCAGTAAAAGGACAATTTACACCCGCTCAAAACTTACATGAAATTAATAATAAAAAAGTGAGTTTATATGTTTTTACTTTACATATTGGTAGGTAAATCTTTTTTTAGATCCTTGGCTCTCCTTAGAGACTTATTAATATGGAATTCGTTTTCAAAACATGGCGAGTATTTTTATTTTATCGATTTATGTGTTAGTGGTTATCTACAGGACCATTGTTTTTTTTCACGCTGGGAAATGCATTTACTCACTAACCCCAACCCGTAGCTCGGGAGTGTGGGACTCTGCGAGGGAGGAGACTCGCAATACCCACTAAAACCCAGCGGAACCCTCTCCATCCGTGAGTGAGACACCAGAGGTTCAGCTTGCGCATTCCTACCTGGTTTCTCGGATGAGTCCGACTGAGGATTCACGGAAGCGGGAGCAGGTGCGCAAACATGCGCCGCCTAGAATCCCGCCTTCTTCGGCGATGAGAGGGGGCATCTACTGCATTTTCCCTCTCTCTCGTTCGCGGTCCTCCTTTAGCGAGACTACAGTACTCTACAAAACTTGCATCCGCCCCATCATATCGTACGCCAGCATCGTCTTCGCACACGTGCCAGACTATAGACTGGCCCGTCTGCAGACGCTGCAAAATAAATTCATGAGAATGGCCACGGGATGCCCCTGGTACGTCCGAAATGTCGACCTACATAGAACTCCCCACGATAAAGAGTTATTTTAAAGAGCTCTCCGAAAATGATTTCGAGAGAGCCATCAATCATAGGAATCAATCATAGTGGTTAACGCGTCCTCTTATAGGATCCGTCTCAACGTTCAGCCTAGGAAGAGACGGCCTAAATATGTGCTTAACGACCCCGACGATACGATAACTATCGACAATCTACCATACCAGGTAGGGACAAACACTATCACAAACGCTACACAGCGACTCCGGCGGCGGAGTCGAGGTCCCCGATTTCTGACGTCACCCGGACGTGGACTTCACCCACGTTCCCGGGGGCGCTTCTGATTCTTCCTTTTCAGGTGATGTTTCAGCGATAACGTCGCTCCAAGCCGAGGCTCGGTCTCGCAGGAGACGCCCTTGGAGCGGCGTTTCCCCGGAGAGCGAGCCCTTTTCAGGGCTCGCACTCGAAATGTGGCGGCCTCCTTAAGAGCCCGTCCTCCTCCCGGTTACGCTGTAAAAGCCAGTAGGGCTAACAGCTAAACACAATTCGAAAAAAAAAACGAGACTACGGTCTCACAGAAGAAGGCCATTTCCGCCCAACATCTCTCACTGGAGAGCATCGCGGGTTATCTACAGGACCATGCTTAATTATTGGTACACTTACTTTAATGTGATAGAGAATTACGTAGACTACTTAGGAAACAGATATATTCCTATAGGATAGGCGATTCTGTTATTATTAATATAATTTTTTATGTGTTTCAATTGAAATTTCAAGTTAAGGGACTGCTGTACCTAGTAAATGTGGGCAAATGCGATCTAGGCTAGGATATAATTGTAAATGCAACTTACAGTAATATGCAAACAACCAATAAAGCTTATAGCCCATAAGGTTACCGTCAACGTTTACGACATTGGTCTACGCCTAACCATAGAGCTATTTACATGCTACGATTACTGTACGACATTACGACGATAATACGATAATGTTAAAGATATATGTCTGATGTTTCAGTTTTCAAGTTTCAGTTCAAGAACCCACTAATTCCAAAGTTTAGTATAATTTCAATTTTAGTTAACATATTATATAATTTTATTGTTAATATAATAATAACACAAAAATAAAAATTTCGGGTTTAAACTACAGTTAAGAATTAATTGATAAGTCAAAGATGGTAAAATATTTTAGAAAAATGTAATGAATTTTAAACATTTTGTTGGATAAATTCATATTAGTTTAATTTAATAAAAATTAGTTGTAATATATGTTATTTGATTTAATTGTTTGGTTTTACTATCATTTAAATGAATTTACTTGTAGATAGCTGATAATATAAGGGTTAAAAAAGACTCGTTTTAGTTAACGAAGAGGACATCTTTAAATAACCGCTAAACTCAATAAAATCCTTGCAGTCGTCCTTTCCAAATATTTATATTATTATTACTGTAATACTTAGAAGATTCCAATTATTATTCGTTAACTATTTCTTACTCGTAATCAAAACTGAAAATAATTGTTGAGAATTGCAAATTAACGAAAAGGACAATGAGAGAAACAGATGTAAGGAATATGAATTGAAATAAATTTTTGAAGGACGACGATCAAGAGACGGCACTGACAATTTTTTTTTGTTTATAAGACAGCCAAACCAGATCACAATTTTTTTAACGTCAGGAACTCCTCGTGGATACCTGCCACACCATGGGGAGGCGTTGCAAGTTATGCCGGACTTTTACTGGCTAAAACCTGACGGTGCTCCTCCTTACTTTCGCTGGCGAAAGCACGGGATCGGAATACGTCCACACTCCCGCCTACGATGTCCCTTACAAGGCTCTCCCCGACAAAACTCCTCCGGTCGGATGACATGCCCGGAGCACTCGACATGTCACCTGTCGTCCCTCGCTTTCAGGCAACACGCTTCGTACCTGTTGCCACAAGCTAACCCTAAGGGGGTAGACGTCGATCATGGGCCGCCCGTCTTAGCCCCGGTTTCCTCCTACGCATGGCGGAAGCGTCTCCATCCACCTCTCTAAAACGTTCCGCCGCCTCCTTCTGCATCATCACATCACATTTTCAAAACCAGATCACAATATTTAATAGTTCTTAAATAGTAATATATAAAGGTATAGACCTTATTGAGACCCTATATGGTCGCACGGCATAACATTATTGTTTTAATTTTTTTTTACTGAGCGATTATCAAATTTATAAGTTTTATTATTAGTAAATAAGTGTTAGTTTGTTAATTTTAGTTTCTATGGATTATAATTATTTTCTAAAATAAGATTTAATGAAAAATCCTACTGTCATTTGAAGGATTACTTAAAGATAAAGCGTAAGTGTAAACAAATTGCTCTAATCTACATAAAATAAATTAATATTATATTGTTTTAGTAGGTAATGAAGATGGTGAAAAAAAGGATACCCGACTGAGCTTTTTGACGGCACTTTTCTAGACAGGGCGCGAAGATACCTTTATAACTTTAGATTGTAAGTCGTTTGTTTTAAAATCATCATCAGTTTTACATTGGAATTAAAGTGCAGATAAATTTGACGTATGAAAATTGCTGTAAAGGCTTACTTGAACAATTTTAAAGAGTTTCCGTGAAGATATCGTATCGTATCCTTTACTTATAATTAAAATACTTCCTCCAAACGATATCCGTTCGATAATTATCGGCTATAGCACGTTGACGATACCCGCGGGCACCGTGTCGCGGAGATGGAACACTTTAATGCCATGTTTTATTATCCACTGCAACGACTGCCATTATGCGAATTGCTTTCGTTTTATTTTGATGTTATAGGTTTGATTCGATTATTGGACTACAGAAGTAGTTTCCTGTTCATTAATTTTAACTCAAGTTAACATTACCTGTACACTTATAAATGCAAAAATATCTGAGTAATTGAGCATCGCAATCTTAAGTTGTCACCAAGTTTTGATAGCGTGTACTTTGGTGTTATTCGCATTTGGACTCCTTTTTCCTTTCCAAATCTTCCAGATTCAGTTAAGCAATCTTCTATATGTCATTATAAGCGAAATTGCTTCATAAATCTACGTAATTGCACTTCATAAAAGACAAAGATCGCGTGAGGTCTTTGTATACAGCTAATAAGCATTTAAACTATGTTATATAAGTTTTTAATACTATATTATGCACCTAGGGCTGAAAGTATGACATAATATAGTCTGAAATAAAGATAGATATTGAATCGTCGGCCCGTATTACGACTACATAACTAAGCAACAAGTTGCTTAGTAATTTATCTATAAAAACTTTCAAACACAAACTATATTACAGCCTAAAAATAAGTTTAAATATGAAAACACAATAAATCTGCGAAACTTAACAAAAAATTTTAAAAAAATCATACAAAATACGTTCTAATGATAACTAAAATGAAATAAGTGAAGAAGAAATAATTATAAATTTTGATAACGCAACATAACCAAATATTTTAATATATGAAAAAGCGCGCATGAGTCGAAAATTTAAAGCATGCGCTTTGAATTGGTCATTTATTTAATCGGGTGGTAATAAGGCACTTTCGTCATGAAAAATAGGGCCGAAAGTACGAACTTTCGATATAGGTACACTGAAAAATGTTTTTAATTTGGAATCTATAATGAGACGTTACCAGTAGTGCTCATTTAGTAACATAACATAGGTAAGTGTTTATAACTTTTAGCATAGCTATTAGTTTGGTTATCAAAATATTCCAGTTGCTGCAAGAATGAAACTATCTATGTTGTAAATGCTATATATTCATTTTACATTTTATAAAAAAATACTATATTAAATTATTAAATGACGAGGGGCAAATTAAAATGCCACATGTTATTTATAAATATTAAAACGCTGCATAACAATACAAAAACGTTATAAGAGACCTAAGAGATATAATATAGGATATTTTATTACATCCTCGTCGTCGTCGCTCCAACCGATGGACGTCCACTGCTGGACATAGGTCTCACGAAATGATGCCCACAAGCGGCTCAGCGGCTAACGGCGACCCTTCTATCGTCGGTCTACTTTGTGGGGGGTCTTCCTACACTGCAACGTCCGGTGCGAGGTCGCCATTCCAGCACCTTCCGGCCCCAACGTCAATCGATTCGTCGGACTATGTGCCCCGCCCATTGCTACTTCAGGTCTTCGATTCGTAGTGCTATGTCGGTGACTTTGATTCTGCTACGGATCTCCTCATTTCTGATTATATCGCGTAGAGAAACTCCAAGCATAGCCCTTTCCATCGCACGCTGAGTGACTCTGAGCTTTCGAAGGAGGCCTATAATCAGCGACCACGTTTCCGATCCGTAGGTAAGCACTGGATATATTTTATTTGATGTATTGTAATTAGCCAAGATGTTCTTAAACATTATGATTCCAGTTTAGCTCGCAGAATAATTTAACAAGGTTCACCAGTTAAATTATATCGCAATAAAGGTCGATATAAGAGATAACAAATCAATCTGATAATTGCAACGGGAGCTCTTCTCTCTTTAAATCTTCGTTAGGTCCTTTAGATGACTTTTAGCACGCGAGGGTTTCTTATTTGTGGCCAGTAAGGTTAGTGTGGTATTGTTCTCTGCATTTTTTATTTAAGACATACTTTCTTTTATAAATTATGTTGGCCTAGTGCTAATATACGTAGATTCTTATTCAAACAATCGCCCAAAGGCATACTAGACAGGATTACCTATATTTTTTTATTAATACGGCCTGGATTCAGTCTATGACATCGATTTCACGTTTTGAGCGAACAAGGTAGATATAATAAATGTTATTAATACAGTAAAATATACTTATTATAAAACGCCTGCTAAAATCTGTAATGCAATTAATATTGCTAGAGTTATCACTGCGTTGCTTTAAAAGATATAAATCTAAATGCTACTTCTTTTTGTTTATGTAATTCTAGATGGTATAGATGATATCATCCGCGTATTACCGTATCCCATGGGTATATGAGAAATCTGTAACTAAGTGATATTCTTCATTACTAGAAAAGAAGTGCTAAATTTGATACTTTCTAATAAATGCGGCTACTTTTGGTTTTGAATAATTTGTGGAAATCCAGCGAAGGTTTAAAAGGTGAGTAAATATGAAAAATGCTTTCCCTTAAATAATATTTCTATCTATTAAACATTTGATGTTCATCTCGTTTATTAGAAATCAAATAAATTTTAACAGTGAAGTGTTTTATTTCACTCGTTTGGTTTTGGACGTCTAACATGTGATGTTCCTCACTTGCCTTCAGAAAGCAAATTTAATTTACAAATATGCTTTTGTGTCTTATCCTTTGCTTTTGACACTTGGCATGGATCTGGGCATAAAGATCGCGGTTTTTGATTACGAATACTTTTTAATCTGGTTAAGTTTTGGCCACATTTTTTTTTAACTTTAAAACATTCTGCAATTATAATTATACTGGGCTTATAATGGCCAGCTTTTTGGCTAGTGTTTTATAGATATTTTTAGCGTACAGAAGTGAAAAACGATTAAATAATAAAAGTTTGTTAATCACAACAAACATATAATTCATTAATAAACACAAATTGGAATATAAACAGATCGAACCAGTTCGGAGCCACAGACCGTGTCGAGTGCCTCTAACAAAATGTCTCGGCAGAATATCCCAGCGCCTTTTTTTTTTTTTTTTTTTTCGATGTGTGTAGTTGCTGTTAGCCCTACTGGCTTTTACAGCGTAACCGAGAAGGGTGGCGAGCGCAGAAGCTCTGCCGAGGGGTGGGCCCGTAGAAGGGCCCTGCTGCGTCGGGGGAAAACGTTGCTCTAAGGGCGCCTCCTGCGAGGCTCGGACCTAGGCTTAGAGCAACGTTTGCTGCTGCTGAAAAAGACAATCGGACAGGTGCTTAATCTTGACGCCCATGGGTCCGCGACTGGGAGCCGCGGCCGGGGTGCGTCAGATAGCGGGGGCCTCGTCTTCGCCGGGTCCCAGCGCCCGCATGTAGCCCTGTTTTATAACCGTCTAAATGCAAATGGCGGTTAATGTGTAACGACGACAGTCGGCGTTGGCCGACCGAGCGACGACGGCGACAGCGGCCGATCGCACGACGACTGTCGCAGCGGTCGATGTCTAACTATATGGATATTTAAAAATTCTCCAATAACTTAAAACGTTGGGATAACAATATTAATAGATGTAGTCTATTAATATAACATTTTACCTTATACCCGTACATTATAAATGAAAACAAAAAAAATATAATTTTTACTCGTGTACTCCTGTATCGCTAAGAAATGACGACATAGCGCTGGTAGTTATTTTATGATATAGTAACAGCCTTCTAAGTGTTATTCATGTTGGTTCATTTCACTTGTTAATTTTGTCCATGGGCTTGTAGTCTATAAGAGTTATAAAATGACTTTATGGTTATCGGATAATCGATATTCAAGTATTTTATATTCATAAAGGTAAAATAAACCATTACAAGGGCTTCTGGCTAAATCAGATATCGTCGAGGTCGCATGCCAGTGCCCCATACTTCAGGTCCCAGGAGAGATCCAAGCCATCAATTATTCCCGCTAACTACCTCGCTTTCCACACGAAGTCGCACTAGCTATGTGTTTCAATTTTCACCCAATAACAAAGGAATTGGACATTTATATTGATTAGTATAGTAAAACATCGCTTAATACGTACCAATAGGTACCTTACGAAAATACAATGTTTTATAGATAATTTTAGTGCTATTGTCATGCATTAACATATTACTAGTTGTCGTCCAGTGGTCGAAATACGACCATAATTAGTTTAAATTTTAAATTAGACTATAGATAGTTGAGTGACAATATTGATACCTTTGAAATGTTGGGAGTTGTAAATACCAAAAGTCATGCAATATCAGCTAATTTTAACATGCAGATAGTCTTTAGAGCTGTGTCTCGTGAAGTAGTTGTTTTAAGAGAACTAGTGCTAAATTGTATAAATTCAAATAGTGAAGTAATTATTAGTATAGCGAAAGTGTGTTTATTTCAATTGTGAAGAGAATAAAAGTTGTTAGTTAATGTGAGTAATACTTTTGATAGTTTGAAAATTATTAAATTTCTATTGTCAAAGATAACACTTCTGTAATCATAGATTTCGCCAAATTCTACTGTAAATTTGCCTATTTTATAAAAAAAATGCTGTCCATTGAACTTGGATGCCTGGCGTTCAGGCACAGTTCGTTTCCAGCGATCATTTTTTCCGCGCACATGCCATATGTGGAACGAACTTCCAGCAACGGTTTTCCCGCAAGGCTACGATCTGGAGACATTCAAGAGGCGATTAAACTCCTTCCTATTAAGCCGGCAACGCATCGACATCTCCTCTGGTGCTGCAGGTGTCCATCGGCGGTGGTAATTACTTAACATCAGGTTGCTCGTTTGTCTGCTGTATCTATATAAAAAAAAAATTGATAATTTAATTCAGAAACTGCGAAACATATTTTCAATTGGTTTTCAATAATAAAGTGATTCCTGAGGAAGCTAAAGTTAGGGAGGTTTTATGTAAATAAGTGGAAATATAATGACAATTGTTGGAATGTCGTAAAAACCCTATTAATGCTCCATGTGCCTTTTCTAGTTTGATCATTGAATTTTAAATTGATATATATGTCGGAGTGCAATATTCGGTGGAACCCTGTGTTAAAATGCAGTATACTGTGAAACACTGGCGCCATCTGTATATCGGCGTGGGGCAGAGTCAAGCAGGGGCACTTCTCGGGTGACGGCTCGCCAGTGCGGTCGACTTTTGAAACAGTCGCGTTCCTAGCTATTATTGTTACTGAGTTTGTTTGAATTGATATCGGGAACATTAAGTGACTGAACATTATAATCTGAGTTAATTAATAAAGTGTTTGATTGCACCTACATTACCCATCAACGCCTACAGTATAAGAAATTAAATTATGGATGCCATTAATGACGATGTTGGCGGGGAATCCTACGCCCTTATGCTTTATGCTTCCTTTTCTCTTTTTCTCCGACATATATAACTCGTGTAACTTCTTCTCAGTATAGAAAATTCATCAAAAATAGTTAAGTAATTTTGTGATACGAAAAACAGTGTGATACGAGATTTATGTATGTATCTAATATATAAAGATCTTATGTCACAGTTTTAGTCATACTCCCCCAAAACGGCTTGACCGATTTTGATGTAACACTATATGTATATTCAACAGGTATGCGAGTAAGCTTATAATTAATTTTTACACCCCTAAGTGTTAAGAGCCTGTAGACAACGTACTCGTATCTTTCGAAGATTGCAAACGCTTAAAAATGTGTGAGATTGACGTTTCATTTTTTGATATGTTTCGATATGAAATGTCATTGCCATATATTTTTTAAGCGTAAGTAATCTTCGTAAGTTACGTTGTCTATGGGCCCAGGGGTGGTTCACCTCAAAAAAGTTGTTGTTTTATATGAAAAAATACATTTAATCCTAAATTTTTACACTCCAACCACCAATGTTTTTATAGCTAGATCAGCTAGTATAAATGGAAAGATGTAAATTTAGGGTTGTATGTATTTTTAAATTCCACACTATAAAAATATAAAAACAAAAAATTTGTAATAAACAAGGATTTAGATGTGAATAAAGATGTTGTCCGATTCTCAGCCCTAGCCGATATGCACAGTAAAATTCACGAAAATCGGTCCAGCCGTACCGGAGGAGTTTAACTTCTAACACTATGACACGAGAATTTTATATATTAGATATAGATTCTCGTCAATAGATGGTATATAAGACGCTAGAAAAGTTATCATAAACCTTCAAATGGTGTATGACACTTAAAGGGCTATACCCCTGAGAATCAAGGTGCGTGGAGGCAGAAAATTATGCAAAGAGCTCGCTGGTCAAACTGCGAAGGGTACTTTTATGACGGTATCAATTTTTTATGCGACACCGCGATACGAATCAATCATTCTTGATACTTTACATTCGGTCTTGATATTCAATCATCATATTTTTATAGAGGGGTATATTGGATCTGATGTTGTGATATTGAATTTTTGTTCATTCTTACTTATTTATTTCTAAGGTATACAAGCCCAAATACAATTATCTTCTTGTTCCACTACTGTTTGATGGGTTAGTAGGAAAAAGAGTAAATATATACAACAATTTTCATAAATATCGGTTAAGCTTTTATATATTTGTTTATTACTTTCACTGCACCGCAATAAGATTAGAAAATCAAAATATGGGTAACATACAAATGCATGCAGAGTACAAAAGGTGTTCTTTTCGTAGGAAACGTGGCAGAGAGTAGTGGATGGCGTAACATATACATAAACCTACATACTCATTACATACAATTAATTATAAAAACATAAATACAGGCTTATAAATATAAGAGTCTCTGCCATAACGACTACGTTATCATTATGGCAGAGACTCTCGAAGATCTCAATACAATGCTCGATGACCTCAGCAGAGTTTCTCAACAGGTGGGCCTGAAAATGAACATGGACAAGACGAAAATCATGTCTAATATCTATGTACCGCCACATCCAATCATCGTTGAGAACTCAGCTGTCGAAATTGTAGACGAGTACACATACCTGGGACATATAGTCCAGCTAGGTAAGTCCAATTTCGAGAAGGAGGTCAACCGCCGAATCCAACTCGGTTGGGCAGCGTTCGGGAAACTACGCCAGATATTTTCGTCCGATAATCCTCAGTGCCTAAAGACCAAAGCCTTCGAACAGTGCGTGTTGCCAGTGATGACCTACGGTTCTGAGAAGTGGTCGCTGACTATGGGCCTCATGCGAAAGCTCAGATTCACTCAGCGTGCGATGGAGAGGGCTAAACTCGGAGTTTCTCTACGTGTTCGGATTAGAAATAAAAATATCCGTAGTAGAATCAGAGTCACCGACATAGTCCTACGAATCGCGAACCTGAAGTGGCAATGGGCGGGGCACATAGTCCGAAGGACCGATGGACGTTGGGGNGAGTGGCGACCCCGCACTGCACGGCGCAGTGTAGGCACATCCCCCACAAGGTGGACCGATAATATAAAGAGAGACCTATGTCCTAGTCATTACGTGAGACCTATGTCCAGCAGTGGACGTCCATCGGTTGAAGCGACGACGACGACGAAATATACGAATAAGTATAGTATATATATATCATCATTTCCTGTATGCATATATAATAGACTAACTTAATAAATAACTTAATAATCATTTATTTGGGATAAACAAGTAACAAGACGTAAGATACAAGATACAAGTAAAAATAACAGATATCCCAAATGGGAGGCACCTCAGCATAATGCCGCATTGGTACGCAAACCAATATGACGCTGATTTTCAGGCGTCCCCGAAGAAAAAATTAAAAAAAAATAAAACTAAAAATACAAAAATAAAAAAGTAAAACACAAGTAGCGTTCGGACCGCCTCGGACATATTTTACGACTATACTAAGTAAACTACAATATATTCTTATATACTAACTGAACTACAATATTTTAAAACTATTCATACGGTTACGATAAACTAAATCTAGTCTTAAACTTAAAGAATTGAAAAATATGTATAGATATATTAAAATAATACGTATATTCATATAATTTATCCTTCTTTAATTAATATTTTATTTCCAATTTGTTTTTTTATAACATATTTATTTTACATTTGGCTATTCCACCGCATATAATTCTCTTTAATAATTTAATGTTAGTAGTAGAGTACTTAAGAGTTTTATTAAGATTAGTATTTAAGTGTTTTCTTAGTCGGCTGATGATCTGTCCGTGAAATATGAGCTTATAGGGCTGCCGCTGAAGAACGGCACCATGTGTCAGGTTTATGGCACACGGCAATACCGAGCTGTTCTACCTTTTCGAGGCTGTGTGGAAGTTGCACAACATCTACACTTATATATTTCATTAATGTATATATTTATACTATAAGTTTATAATTATACCACACATTATGCACCGAATAAAGATTTTTCTTCTTCTTCTAAATATAGATTACTAAAGGTACATATAAAGTAATTATAAGGTTGTCTATAACTGCTGCAGATAGTGATTTTTAACAGAGTTTTTCAAGATGTGTAGTGAGCGAGACTGCCTAATCCTTAAGGTAAGGTAAGTAGTAGCACATTAACGCCCTACTGCTGGGTTTTTAGAGCATAGATCCACCACGCTGCTCCACTGCTTGATACTCAAAGGAAGTAAATTCCACAAACCCGTAGTTTGCACTTGGAAATATATATATGTCGGAGAATAAGAGAGAAGGAGCATAAAGTATAGGGGCGTAGGGTTCTCCACCGACATCGTTTCTATACTGTGGGCCTTGGTGGGTAATGTTGGAGCAATCAATCAAACTTAATTAATCAAATTAACAATTTACACAACCTCATTAAGAATAATAGCTAGGAACTTGACAGTTTCAATAGTCGATCGCTCTGGTGGACCGTCTCCTGAGAACTACCGAGAGATTGTCATTATTGTCTATGCCCCACGCTGATAGACATATGGCGCTAGCGTTCCATAGACTATTGCACTCCGACATATATATATATACAAAGGAAAGTTGTGTAAGTTACACTATTTATAACTCATGAATGGTTGAACCGATTTAGCTGAGAACTGGAGGAGAGGTAGCTTAGAACCAGGGGAAGGACATAGGATACGTTTTTTTATCATCGCACAATTTACAATTAAATTAAAGTTCTAAGCTACCTCTCCACCAGTTCTCAGCTAAAATGTATAAAATTTTGTCAACAATACAATTTAATATTCTTTTTTGTACAAATACACATTAAGGAGCACAATTGGTGGCTTTATTGGCTAAAGAGCGATCTCTTTTAGACCACCAAAACTGCTAAAAAGGATATATGAATAAAAAGCAGAAAGCAAACAATTATTTATAAACAATCATAAACTAAATAGATAAAACACAAACAATTAAAGTTTGAACTAAAATATAACAATCACAAAGCAAAATGAACGAGGAAAATCGAATGAAAGAAATTTTATTGGATTTCTGATAAACTAAAAAGGCTCTCATTTGCTTCTTAAATAACTATAACTGTATAATAAAGTTAAAGTTATAGTGTGTAAACTATATTAATTGCTTGTGAGACCAAAAAAAAACACTATGTGCTTAGGACAACACGAAAATATTGAAATCATCATCAATGTTGGCTTAATAAAACGAAATACTACTTTTTATATTAAAAAATCATACTTACACATATAATTACGGTTAACAAGGCACTGAAAACATACAGTTTTAAAATATCTATATAACTTGATACAATTGAATAATATTATTAGTAAAATACAATAACAGACTTTATCAAAATAATCAGAAAATAGAGTCAATAATAATAAATGCTATCTAAAATTAAAAAGCCCCCATAAGACGCAAACGGATTACTTTGTTATATATAAATATGAAATAATTCTCTCTTTCTCCCTTTCTCTCTTATGAGTGAGGAGGCCTGTGCCCACCAGTGGGACGTTAATGGGCTGCTTCTTACCTTACCTTTTTAAAATTGTGTGTAAATTGTAATATTAAAAAGAGAAAACATTTGTGTTTCGGTATGTATGTTTGTTACGTTTTCACACAAAAATTACTGGACCGATTTTAAAAATTTATTCACCACTTGAAAGCTGTATTTTCACTGACAAAAGCTATATTTTATTCTCAAAAAAAAAAAAAATAGGGATCCCTAATAAAAATTCATTAATATAACAAGGTGTGTAAAAATTGCTCAGAAAAATTCTGTAATCGCGTGCACTGCGGAAACTATTGATGATAGAACAAAAAATGTTCTACAATATTACAGAACGTATTAATATTTATAAAAAAGTTCATGATGCCATATGTTCAACTATTGTAGTTATGCCACTTGAACCACTTTTTTACATTTTTAAAGGTAACAAAATTGCCGAATCTAATCAAACCATACATTCCTCTGTATAGATCCATATCCTATTAAATGTATAAATATTTTATTGAAAGCCGTATCAATATCTGTGAAATTCTTTTTAAATAATTAAAATCGGATATTACATTCAAAAGATATAACGAATTTAAAAATCTCAATCTAGAGACTAACGTATCCCGAATCGAACTCCAGAACAAAAGAAAACTACGTCTAATGTAAAATATTAATTAACGAATTACAAATAAGTTTCAAGGTGTGTCTGTAGTATATTCTATAATTGAAATAATTCATTAGTACCAATGTAAAGGATTTAACATAAAATTTCAATGGATGCCATCCCATATTGGTTTGAGGCGTTATATAAAGGGATTTGGTACAAGAAAATGCAGTCGGAGTCTCCCCGTATACCGTGGTTTGCACATTCAAAAATTAATAGAAATAAGTTAGTGATAGCATTTAGAGTAAGGTCTGGACACATGCCTTTGGGTAAGTTCAAATATCTTATGAGGAAGAATTTTTCCCCTAACTGTGCAGTTTGTGGAGTAACAGAATATATTGAACACTTGCTAAAGGCATGTATTCGGAATCAAAGTTTGAGAGAAACATTAACGCATGATTTAAATTTAAATTTTACAAATATTGGTGTTTTTAATTCAATCTTAAGTGAACCTTTGAGTTATTTGGCTTTTAAGTTATATAAATTTGTTAATGATTCTCTCGAAGAATGTTAGTCTTTTTTGTTTGTAATTATATTTCTTGTTATTGTTAAATTGATGTGTGTTAGTTTATAAGTTTACGAGGGGGCTGGCGTGTATTATTAAAAATACAAAAGCCCCTTAAAAACAAAAGAATAAAAAAAAAAAACAAATAAGTTGACAAGAGCTGACTCTACTCCAACGAACGTAACTTAGCCAAGCGTGACGTCTCAGTCTCATTCAAAATTTCAGCCCAGAACTACTTACGCAGAAATGAAATAAAATGATATATTTCAGATACTTTTTGGAGAGAGCCCTTGACGCACGTTAACCGAAATAAAGTTTATCGCCATGTCACTTAATATTGTATTGCTTGCCATAAATATTAGGGTTTGTCGTATTTACGGCGATGTATAAACTCCGAGCGATCGAGTTTTTTTTATTTGAGTAATCACTTTTCATGCGACTCAAGTAATAGCCTATTAATTTTATTTTATTACTGGTGGGTTATAGTCCTTGATTGTACTCTTGTCTAAGTACACAGTCTAAGGAAACTTATCTCTTTTTAGCAAAGTGGCATTGTAGTGGTAGTGTGGTAACTAACCACACCTGAAGTTTCCCTTTCTAAACATATTAAAGCGTAGAATTTCCCTCTGCTAGCGAAGCAGATGCTCAGACCACATTATTTTCTGTCACTTGATGGTAAGCTATGATACAGTTTAAGGCATTTTATTTCTTAATGGTTTCTACACTGTCTCGTACTTTAACGGACGTACGTAAGGGTAAGACATGTAAGTAACAGTTAATTAATGTCCCACTGCTAGGCACAGGTTTCCTCACTCACAAGAAAAAGGGTTTTTAGAGCAAAACCCCTCGCATAGCCACCTAGCCATAACAAGTTTCACTTATATATATAGGAAACAAGTAGGCTTTAAAGTGTGTTTATTAATCCTCTGAATTAAATAAAGAGCCACCTTCCAGCATCTCCATCTTGCCCCGATTTGATTTACAGCCGTCACGTTGGGCTGAGTTATATCAGTTTAATCACTCATTGAAATTCAGGGGGCACCGCAACGAATCAATTACGGGGGTACATTCAAATACGCCCACCGCCTACGGGATCTCTATATTTGGGTTTCCCTGGACAATTGCTTACGACTTTTTTTAATGAAAATATCCTTAAATTGTTATACTCAAGATAACCTATATTTACATAAAAATAAACATTCTAAAGCGAACTATGCACAAACTATATAATTTTGGTATATATACAGTCAATATTTTTAAAGGGACTAATTCTTATGGCATCGTAGACCAAATTTTCGTTACGCGTTACGTGATATATGAATGGCTGACTTGTATAAGGGTCTCTGTAATTTACTCAGTTTACTTAGAAAAAATACGACACAATACTTCATTATAAGATGAGTTTATAATGAAATTATGTGTACACTGATACATTTATATGTCTTATGTCATACTAGTAGCATTTTTAACAATGTAATTTCATAAATATTGTTTAAATTCATAGAAAAAATTGATTGAAATGAACGAAGATTATCACACTTAATCTATAGATATTAAATTGGACTTTTTTTTAAATTTCGAATTAACAGCAATTAAAAATATAATTTTTTAATTTTGTCTAAAGCTCCGGTTAATCTCAAAAACTGGTGGACTGATTTTTCACTGGCAGAGAGATGATTCTGTAAGTAGTAACTTGGGCTATTTTTAATTTTGAAAATGCGACAAGTACAGTAGCCGCGACGTAACGTATCATACTTGACATTTATGGTATTACAATGTTTATGAACTACATGTATACTTTCATCAACATGCAGTGCCTTCTTTAAACTGAAGTTTAGCGGTCAGTCGGTGGAAAGTTCTTCTGGCCTGAGCAATCCTTTTTATTGCGCTGCGTCCTCTCCATTGCCGCCTCGGTCTACCAGGTGCTCCTTTTTCGGACATCCTGCACTCTAGGATCAACTGTTAGCACTCAAATAGGGAATCTCTCTTTGAAGATGTCCGAAAAAATGCCACCTTTCTCCGCATGATGGTCGTCATAAGCTTGCGGCTAATTTGCGCTCGTTCGAGGACCTAGTCATTTGAGATGAACTGTTACCAAGAAATCTTAAACATTTTCCTTTGAGCCCACATCTCAAATGCTTGGAGCCAGTTACTGCTTTACTTTTTAACGACTCATGTCTCGCAGTCATATAAAGGAGTGGACCAGGTATAACATTTGAGAACGGGAAGTATTGTTAGAAAAGGGATTTTTTGTATATTGTGGAGACATTACATATAATACTAGCAGCCCAGTACGTGCTTCGCGACGTATAAGTTCAAAATGTAAAAAAAAAGTTTGTAAGTATGACAATTCAATTGTCAAACTATCTGATTTTTCGCTATCAAGTCTTCGCACGTGATTTTGTTTCTCCGTGCAGTTTTGTAATTATTTCATTAAAAAAGCATATTGCTTTTTTAATGAACAAACGAGGTTAAAACAAGTCTTTCTTTTTAACTTCCTTAAATACTGTGTACTGTACTATACTGTGTATTTTACAGAAAGCAAAATCTCCATTAACAAAATGATCCGCCATTTATTGTATTCATTTCTTACAAAAAATTATATAAATAAAGAACCGCTCGACCGATTTTATACAAACTTCATATAAATCATCTACTGAATAAACACAACAAAGCCTAAACATTTGGTTTGGATAGGTGAGCCCGTTATTAAGTTATAAAATTACAACGAAAGTACATATATATGTATAGATATGTTACTTGCGTATATGTATATGTTTTCCAAATCAGTATTTCTAATATTAAAAAACGAGAAAAAAACAGTTTTTCTTCATTCATTCATATTCAGTTTTCGTTTTTTCATACAATAACATCCGGAATCATCTAAACAATTGGTGTCCCTACACAACTTCGCTTCTGATAGAATTGTTATTAAAGAATGTGCGTGTGATAGAATGCCAGCCAATATTCATCGACGTGTTCTTAGTGCTTTCCTTTTAAAATGAATTTAAGATGAATCGTTAATTTTTCCTTTTCTTCACATTAGAGTTAATATTAAAATAGAGAAGTTAGTAGGTTAACTTTAACAACATATAATATCTAACGAACAAGTAACACAAAAAATTAATGTGTAGTTCCTACTTAAACTGTATTACTATTTATCGTCAAGCACTACACATTTAAAAAAAAGTCTCTGATGTTGATTGGATACATAAATAAATATTTTATTATGTGATGTATTTAAATAAAAAGACAAAGACAACCTGTCTTTATCTAAATACATAAGATACAAATAAATACTTTGTGGGAAGATTGAAACCAATACGAAAGTATATCAGTAAGGTTACAAGATAGTCAATTTCTATGCAGTTGTATATAAGAATCAATGATTTAATAGATTAAGGAGTTTTATAGCGACATTACATTGAAAACTTGAATTGGACGTCGAGTAAATATAAAAGGTACATCCAAGAGATGAAAAGGCATTTACTTTAACAGAAATCCATTTATTAAAGAGCAATAGCAACAAACAGGAGCGACGGGAGTGCCATTATGTAAATAGGAAGATTACGACGTCTCGGCAATGGATATTATAATGGCTTCGGTGGCAGTTTGATACGATTGGACCGAGAGGGCGCGTAACTCAATACGCAACTTGGACGCCTCTGTAGTTGGCTGGAGGTGGGACACAGCTTTATCGATAATATTAAAAAATATTTTATAAAATCTAACCATTTTTCTAAGGCAAGGAAGTAAATCCATTACAGCAAAGCGTGATCGACTTGCACGTAACGTCCTATCAATCTTCTGAATTGACATTGAACCGTTTGGCATATCTTCGTGTATGGACACGAAGAATTGCCTCATAAAATATCTTATTCCCTTCTGCTTCACCTCTTTCCCTTTCCGCAACGCTTTCACTGACCCTTAAAGCTTAGAGTTACGCAATCTGCTTACTGGTAAGATGTGACCAATTCCCATTTACTTATACAAACTTCTTGCAATTCCATTTGGTACTTTTTCGTGTCAATCCTCATGGACGTTTTCTCCTCTTCGCCTCATTGTACGATGTATTAGATATATTATACGTGGTATTAGGTTTTCGACGTTAATTAACCGACGGGTCGGAAATATTTTGGCTGACTATTAAAGCTCAGAGTAACTCAATCTGCTTACCGGTAAGATGTGACTAACTCTCATTTACTACTTTAAACTTCTTGCAATTCCATTTAGCACTTTTTAACGTCAATCCTCATGGACGTTTTCTCCTCTTCGCCTCCTATTGCGTTTCTTCCTTACTCATTGTACAATCTATTAGGAAAATCACACGTGGTATTAGGTTTTCGACGTCAATTGAGCGACGGGTCGAAAACATTTTCGCCGAACTATAAACTTTTTGTTATTCCACTTGGCATGTCTTCGATTCAATCCTCATGTACTATCATTTCCTCTTCTTTACCTCTTTGTCCTCTTTTTCCTTACTTAATATACGCTGTATTAAGTAAATCATACGTGGTATTAGGCTTTCCGCATAGATTAACCGACGGATCGGAAACATTTTCACTGTCTATGAAAGCTCAAAGTTACTCAATCTGCTAACTGGTAAGATATGACCAACTCACATTTACTAATATAAACTCCTTGCAGTTCTATTTGACATTTCTTTGTGTCAATTCTCATGGACTATCGTTTTCTCCTCGTCGCCTTTTTTTTCCTTTTCTACCTTATTCATTTAACGACGTATTAGGTAAATTCATACGTGGTATTAGGCTTCCAACATCAATTAACCCACGGATCAGAAATATTTTCGCTGTCTAAGAAAGCTCAGAGTCACGCAATTCGCTTTCTGGTAAGATGTGACCAACTCACATTTGCTAATATAAACTCCTTGCAATTCAACTTGGCATTTATTCGAGTCAAATCTCATGGACGATAGATAGTCGATGAGTAGAAAACGATCGTTTTCTACTCTTCGCTTCTTTTCCTTCTCTTCCCTAATCATCATACGCTCTACTAAAAAGGTATATATGGTATTAGGTTCTATATCTTCTATCTGACCTACAGATCAGAAACGTGCTCATTTATTGTGGGCATCAAACGAAAGTTCAAAGATAGAGTCGTCGATGTATAGGCCTATGCTCGGAGTTTATATGTGCGGTCAAATGAGAAATGATGAGATTCCTAGAGGAATTTAAGACATCAAAGAAACCCTTTTGAATCGTGAAGTTAAAATGGAAATGGCATGACCGATGGACGTTGGAGCCTGAATATGTTAGAACAGAGAGTCTACATCTGGAGATGCAATATAGACAGCACCACCACGAGAAGGACTTAAGAAATGAAACGTGTTGCTGGTAGCTGCTGGAACCGAAATAGGCTAGATCGAATAATGTGTGCATGATTAGGTGACATCTATGTCCAGCTGTGGACAAACCAAATTTGTAACAATTGATTTTCAGCTTCATTGTTTTGTCTTTTATCGATTGGCACCCCAGTGCAGTAGGTTGATGATTCCGATGGGTTTTTATGAGTATACTGTTCTGCAGAGAGCCCCACTGTCCGGGCTGAATGTGTAGTGGTATTTCCAGTTCCTGTTTTGCGCAAATAATCTCTCACGATAATACCTCGTGTAACGTCACTATGTACATCGTAACTCGCGAAAACTCTAAACGGATTCGGCGTCTCAACTAAGCGACAGTTTTAAAGTAACTCCGCCCCTAACTTGATTCCGATGCGTCGCAAACTCACCGGTCGTGCCATCTTTATGTAAATTTGGCAAAGTTAACTTTGCGAGCAGAGAACGTCGAGTTACACTTTGCAGACGTTACGAAACTCGTTTATTGACAGCAGTGGAAAAATTGCTGAAGCGCGCGCCTTAGGAATTTCATCTCATTGGTGGCGTGACGGTTTTTTTAATGGCAAAGCATGTGTTAGTTGATTTGCTATTGGCATATTGCAGAACAAATGACACGTAAATAGATAGAATACACTATATTATAAACCGTAAATACACATTTGTATTACACAGACAATTACAAATACACGAGTGCAAAAGGTGGCGTAGCTTTTACTTGAAGGAAATCTTTGGGCGAATGGAAATCTTAGTGAAAACTTTGGTAAGTGGTCCACAAGAATATACAAATACATACATAGGAATATATATATACAGATGTATTAAAAAAAATGTAATTGAAAGATTTGAAGGATTACTTCAAGTGCAACAAAGAAGGATAAACACTTTACTACATACTTTTACTTTACTAAAAGTAACAATGAATGAATAATTACTTTAAATAAAATAAATCAAACTCTGTGAGTTCTCAGAATAGGACGCAAAGAAAGCCTCTAACCTTAGATATAAAGTCGTTATTTAATATTCGGGCTTTAGGATTGGAATTATTAGAAGGGAATTATACTTACTGATGGACGAGGCTTTGATGTCATCAACTTAGTGTATGAAATGGAGCTTAAAAATTTAAAGTCTTTATTAAAAGAAAGCTGATTGAAAAATCATATTATAAGTTGCTAGTTTACTTAGACGATAGAAACGTGTGGGAATGAACGAATTGCTCTAATTTGAATATTAAACTAATATGATATTGTACTGTGGGCTTCTTCTTCTCAGATCAAGGCGCGAAGGAAAGCTCATAACTTTAGATTTTAAGTCATTCTTTAATACCACCATCAAACGTACATTAGAATTAGTGTGTGGAAAAAAAATTATATTGGACGATTCAAAAGTGTTGTAATAGGCCTACTTGTATAAAGGTTCTTTGATTTGATTTACGTAAAAACTGTAATGATTTAATAAAAAAGTAATATATAAAAATAAATTTAATTTCTCCACCATCTCGCAAATACTTTTTCGGCTCTTACAATGAAAGACCTTTAAAGCTTTTACGTGAGCTTTAACAAGACAGCGAGGTACAATTTTTCGCATATTCGATTACAAATAAATTAATTTAAAATAACGATTTTTTTATACTACGATATTATATTCTTATGATCTGAAATCCCGTTCTTGAATCCTCGGATTTGGTGCAGCAAAGGCGATTTGTTTAAGTAGTATATTCTAAATTATTTAAGAAAGCTTCGCAGCTACTTATAATTTTAATAGCAAATTTGTGCTGCTAGGAAATATTAGCTATCCTTAAAGAAACTACACTAAAATGAGCTAATGATAAAAATTGAAGAGGTATATTTTCAATTGGAAGAAAGGGTTTACTATCGTAGCATAATAAACTGAATCAAACCCACTCAGATGAAGACGTGAAGCCAATTCGGTATGAAGGTTTATAATCTTGAGTCGGTTCCAATTTCATCATGATATCACTTTCCGATATCACCCTTCCACAATAGCGCCAACGCTATCAAATTTATTCAAATTGTACCTTGTCGTCGCCGCAATTTTGTCACACCTGCCTTGATAAGAAAACAAACCAGAGACAACCTTAAAGAGTTTATTTAAAGCTCAATTTGGAATGGCATAAAACATTTCTCAATTCCGAACACAGCAATATATGATTATGGATAGAAATTCTTATTCTACTCAAAGTAACATCCGTTTTCTCTTAGCAGAGGTTCACTCGGTTGCTATACGAATTTCGATCTTATTATTATAGATTTAAAGGAGAGTAGTTAAGTGCATACGTAGTGGCTTGAGAAAGCAAAATGGAGATGCTCGAAGTACGTCTACGAGTCCTTTGTATCAACGCGTTTTGCTAAAAGCTAGACGACGTGACTGCTGGCGTACATTAGGTTTTTCAAAGTATAAAAAGGTTGTTAAACTCTATTAAATATGAATGGTAGTAAGTAATATATACTATTATAATCTATACTCTCTTAAAGGGACCGCCACTTGTTTCTCTGTTTTAGATTGGTTTCTTTTTAACCCGAGCTTCTACTTTAAGAGATGCGCATTCTCATTTATGAAAATTAAGCAGATTATACTGTGAGTAAATGTTTGTATGCATTATATGTCCATGTACCGCCACATCCAATCATCGTTGAGAACTCAGCTCTCAAAATTGTAGACGAGTACACATACCTGGGACATATAGTCCAGCTAGGTAAGTCCAATTTCGAGAAGGAGGTCAACCGCCGAATCCAACTCGGTTGGGCAGCGTTCGGGAAACTACGCCAGATATTTTCGTCCGATAATCCGCAGTGCCTGAAGACCAAAGTCTTCGAACAGTGCGTGTTGTCAGTGATGATCTACGGTTATGAGACGTGGACGCTGACTATGGGCCTCATGCGGATGCTCAGAGTCACTCAGCGTGCGATGGAGAGGGCTATGCTCTCTACGTGATCGAATTCGAAATGAAGAGATCCGTAGTAGAACCAAAGTCACCGACATAGCCCTACGAATCGCGAACCTGAAGTGGCAATGGGCGGGGCACATAGTCCGAAGGACCGATGGACGTTGGGGACCGAAAGTGCTGGAGTGGCGACCCCGCACCGGACGGCGCAGTGTAGGCAGACCCCCCACAAGGTGGACCGATGATATAAAGAGGGTCGCCGGTAGCCGCTGGAGCCAGGCGGCGCAAGATCGGGCCTTGTGGCGGTTATTACGTGAGACCTATGTCCAGCAGTGGACGTCCATCGGTTGAAGCGACGACGACGACGATTATATGACATATATCTTACAGAATATGCTTTTATGAATGGCAAGATGCTGTCTCAAAAGCCCAGACCGGGTGTGCATGGAGGAGTTTTGTTGCTAACACCTGTATATGGTAGTGAAAGTAAAATAAATGCGGTAGAGATGAGAGCGTGGAGAAGTATGTGTCGATTAAAACTGAGTGACAGAGTAAGAAATAGTGTGATAAGAGAACGTTGTGGTATAAAAGAAGGTGTAGTGTCTAAGATTGAGAAAGGTATGCTTAGATGGTTTGGGGACGTAGAGAGAGTGAATGAAAGGAGATTGACAAAAAGGATTTATTAGTCAAGACCGAATAGGAAAGTTGGAAGTGGAAGACATTCCTGGACCAAATCCGGGAGACTTTAACCGAGGACCAGGTCAAGAGCACTCTAAATCGACGAACTTGTATGAAAGGTTTAATGAGAATGAAAGAAGCGAAGGAGACATGCAAGGATCGTGGCAGGTGGAAGTTATGTAAATATAAACTCTATCATGCTATATTTACATCAAACTCTACAATAAGTGACATATAGCAGTTATAACACTATATTTCAGGCTTCAAGGAAATCATTTGGCTGCCTGAAGATACGTTTCTTCATAAATACACCATAAATAAATATTTAGAGAGTTGTAATAACAAAATTATTTAAATTTATTAAGAGACATTTTTGTAACTTCTTCTGAGAGTTTGTTATAGAAACGTATAGAGTTACCCTTGAATGGCTTAAATGTGATTTTATGTAGCCTACTAGAATATACAGTTATCTTATTTTTATTTGTTAAGTTTTATTTTCGAAGAGAACGAAAACTTCTAGTCATTTAAATAGGCTGTAGTTGGAGCAAAGTATATTAGCGTTACTGTCCATCCGGTTCCATGGTGTAATGGTTAGCACTCTGGACTTTGAATCCAGCGATCCGAGTTCAAATCTCGGTGGAACCTGACGTTTTTTTTATACACTATAATAGCAACAGAATAAATAAATCGTCAATAACTTAATAAATTACATACAGAATTTAATACATTTTTTTATATCTATAGATGTAGACTTATGTATGTTATAACTGAAAGGGCTTTGTAGTTATACTAATATAGCTGAGCTGCAGAGTTCATTTATTTTGAAGTACTTATCACCGGAACTATCTATTATTGACATATTATTTGAGAGTCATATTGTATATAAAAGGCTGGTGGAGGCGTCAAACTTACTTTATGACTTTTCTTTAGGTACGATAATTTGACTAAATTAAAAAATCACCATAAAAGGAAAACTAATGTTTATTATATATAGTATATTTACAAAGCGATACAGTTACAGTTATCATTATCAGATTACAGTTAAATTAATTATTGTTTAAAAATCTCAGTGGACCCTTGTTTTTTGAACTCATAACTATTACAATGTGTAACCTTTTTACTGTAATGGTATATAGGATCTTTTAAATAAGTTGAATGAGCAGCCTGTGCCCAGCAGTGGGACATAAATGGGCTGCAGGTTACCTATTTTTACTCTAAATGTTAATTAACGTTCACACACAATTGATATGTTACTGTTTTTTTTTTATTGCTGACAGATTAGCGCTTGACTGTGATCTCACCTGATGGTAAGTGATGATACAGTCTAAGATGGAAGCGCGCTAATCTGTTAAGAGGCGATATACCCCTTACGGTTTCTACACAGCATCGTACCGGAACACAAATCTCTTTGTTTGGCGGTACGTTTTTGCTGGTAGGGTGGTAACTAGCCACGGCCGAAGCCTCCCACCAGTCCAGACTCAGACAAATTAGAAAATACAATTTCCTAAATTCGTCCTACCGGGGATCGAACCCGGGACCTCCGCTAGCAAAGCGAATACTCGCACCACTGCGCCAGCGAGGCCGTCAAAATGTTGTTATTGTTTGTGTTAGTGTTATTGTTGAAATTACACCAATTGATGTAATACTATTTATTTAACTAGTGATGTCTAGTGATGTCGCCCACGTAGATATCGATCTGGTGGTAGTGGAAAGTCTACTAAGTCTGAGTAGTAAGAAAGTTTTTTATTACTTTAGGGCAGATATGTGAATGTGTATACTGAATATTCCAGAATAACTGTTCTAACGTATAAAAACGTCATTCTGGAATACATAAAGTCTTTTCTGAAACAAAATGAATATGCCCATCACTACACTAAACCATTAAATTCGTTATATCTTTTGAACGGAATATCCGATTTCGATAATTTAAAAAGTATTATACAGGTATAGAAACGGTCTTTAATAAAATAAGTTATTAGCATAAGGATTAACACAGAGGTTTGAATATTATGGTTTGATTATTGTCGGCACTTTTATTGACTTTTGAAATGTAAAAAAATAGTTAAAGTGGCATAACTACAGTAGTTGAACATATAGTATCATGGACTTTTTTGTAGATATTAATACGTTTTATAATACTGTAGAACATTTTTTTGTTCTATCATCAATAATTTCCGCAGCGCACGCGATGACAGATTTTTTATGACCATTTTGGTTTACATTATTTTATAGCATTTTTGTTGGGGATCCTGATTTTTTTTGGGAACGTTATATAACCTATATCGGTAAGTGAAAATGCAGCTTAGTCATGGTGAAAAAATAGTTGAAATCGGTCCAGTAGTTTTTATGTCAAATCATTACAAATATACATCTATAAAAAACACAAATGATTCCCTTTATGAGTTTAGATAAATTAGATGAATCACTAGCAAATTCTCATTAAAAACCACTTAATAGTAGATTTTGATTAATAAATTGCTTTTGAGACGACAATAACCTATTTCTTTTTTATGTAAATGTCTTTACGGTAAACCGCTTTTATTAGCTGCGACCGAATCCTTCTTATACAGTTTTACAGCTAAAAGAAAACAAATTCATTAAGGCTACAAATTTTTGTCTAACTGTATGACATGTATCTGTTTTTTTGCTTCGTTTTCAATGTTAAATAGTTTTTTTTATATCCAACCTTTAATTAAATATATATAATAAAAAGCCAGGTTCCACCGAGATTTGAACTCGGATCGCTGGATTCAAAGTCCAGAGTGCTAACCATTACACCATGGAACCGTACATACGTTGGGCTAAATTTATCGTGTGTTTACGAACTTTCACTCGTATAAAAACTTCGATGACGTTGTAAGACACAAGGTTGCGAAAGGAAGAACTCTAACGTGAACTCATTGTGAGTGAAAGTTCATATCACGTAATCATTTTTACTTAACAGATAGTAAAAAAAAATTCTCGGCCCCGTTAGCAGAGGTCTCGGGTTCAATATCCAGCAAATTTAATTCTTAACGTGTTAGTCTATTATCGTTTATACGAATAAATCGATAATAGACGAGAAGAAAGAATGTTTAGATTCATCTCCATTTCTTTTCGGGTCTTAAACCAAATATATCAACCTTGGGATAAAATTGAAATTGAAATTAAGTAGATTTGGATTTATTGTACAATAAGGTGGTCTTATCGCTAAATAGCGATCTCTTACAGACAATCGTTGCGGTTAGGGAGACAGTCAAAGACAAAGAAAAGGTTAAAATTATAGGAAATTTAATTCCGAACAACTTTGATTATCAGAATTTATTTAGTGAAACTAAGCGAGTCTTTGACCATATTAAAAATTCTCACACTCTTTGGAGTCCATTTGGAACCATATAACAATTAACTTTGGTTATAAGCATTTGCGAAGTTGAAAATAAGCGAGTTAATGAATAAATGGATTCCGAAAAGTGAAAGCTATCGATGACACGATTTAGTTATGTATATATGATAATATTTGGAGTCAGCGTCAGCCAAGGTAGGTGTGTCCCGCGTGTCCACTTGGCAGCTCTCACCTATAACTATATATGTAGGTAACCCATCTTGACTGATACTGAGTCCAAATATAATAATAATTGTAACAACGTTATATTATCGTAATAATATGATAGACTTTTAAGTAGTCTAATATGTTTCATTTAATTTTACTTAGGAGAACTTTAAAAAAGAATGCGCAATCACTATTTGATTTATAGTGAATCAACGCTAACGCTTAAGAAATGTATCGAAACTTGCCGAAAAATGAAAACGTCATGTCCATACATTTTTTAAGCGTTAGCAATCTTCGAAAGTGACTTGTCCACGGGCCTTAAAGTACACAAACACTATAAACAGTCCATTTAAATGAAACAACTTTACAAAGTGAAACTAACATTGGTACCGTCACACCCAGGATCTATCTCAAAACCTCATACGTTGCAGGTTGGTTACTTAGCCATCCCGCTATCAACGATTTTATATGGTAATCGAGGTAATCACTAATATGCAAAAGTTCTCCCTCCCACTCGGCTGCCACCGCTTCACACATGATACACCTTAAGTAAGTATTGTAATGCAGCAAGAAACGTAAGCTCATTGCAATTTGATTACAGACAATTAGACATTCTGCCACAAATCGCACTCTTATTGTAAGCCGTTAAGGAATTCCATTAATCATCATATTTGGCTACCAATTGACCATACCAATTTTACGGCAGGTGATTCAAATATCCGGATAGTTTATAAAAGTTTCTGCCGAATATCGTTAATTTGCTCTAAAGAATTGAAGAGGTGAGTTACTTCTTCATAGATCCCCTGATCAAAACCTAACCAAACTATCACCATAAAACCCTTGAAGTATATCCTTTCCAATAAATAACGAATCATCGAAATCGGTTGGCGTGATATTGAGTTATATGTCCATTTGTCGCGCACATATTTAAAGCAAATTTAATGTGGTTTTCTCATTGATGCCATCATCAGAACTGGACCAAAAAAGCACCACCTTTCATATAAAAAGAATCATCAAATCAAATCAAAATGTCTTTATTCAAGTAGGTATACTAGGCACTTTTGAATCGTCAAATAATATGTATTTTTTTTT
>JACTOM010000927.1:3181384-3206109 GCA_015832385.1 Elymnias hypermnestra | reverse complement strand
AGACTGACAAAAAGGATTTATGAGTCAAGAGTGAATGCGAAAGTTGGAAGGGGAAGACCGAGGCGAACGTTCCTGGACCAAATCCAGGACATTTTAAATAACGGCCAGGTCAAGAGTACTCTAAACCGACGAACTTGTATGAAAGGTTTAATGAGAATGAAAGAAGCGAAGGAGATATGCAAGGATCGTGGCAAGTGGAAGGATGTTGTCTCTGCCTACCCCTATGGAAATGAGGCGTGATGCTATGTATGTATCATCATTACAATCATATTTTGTTTTTTTTTGTTACTATCATCATCACATCATCAAGGTCGAATTGATAACCTCCTCCTTTTTTGAAGTCGGTTAAGAAGTATAGAAGCGTATAATATTTCTTCATTGTAATAGGATTACCGTAAATTGGGAAGTGAAATCTTCGTGAATCTCACGAGGAGCGCAATCATCGTCCGCCGAACACAGCATATATTATTCACGATACTGATTGCGTACAGACGCACGTGGGTGATGCTGAATTATATATGAGTGGCGATTCTGACTGGACAGGGGACGGACTTGGACAAATAAAAACAATGAAATTAAAATTTATTACTTTAAACCCCGACTGCCTCATTGGTCTAATGGTTAGGGTGTTCGACTACGGACATGAGGTCCTGGGTTCGGGTCCCTTTTTTTTATAGCTGACAGATTAGCGCTTGACTGTGATCTCACCTGATGGTAAATGATGATACAGTCTAAGATGGAAGCGCGCTAATCTGTTAAGAGGCGATATACCCCTTACGGTTTCTACACAGCATCGTACCGGAACACAAATCTCTTTGTTTGGCGGTACGTTTTTGCTGGTAGGGTGGTAACTAGCCACGGCCGAAGCCTCCCACCAGTCCAGACTCAGACAAATTAGAAAATACAATTTCCTAAACTCGTTCTACCGGGGATCGAACCCGGGACCTCTGCTAGCAAAGCGAATACTCGCACCACTACGCCAGCGAGGCCGTCGAAATCTATATTGAGTTTACTATTAAGATTTTCTCAATATATCCCCGAAATCTATCTATCTACTATGCCTGCCAATCCGCAGTGGAGAAGCGTGGTAGGTTTATGCTTTAACAACCCTCTCTCATTGAGTGAGGAGGCCTGTGCCCAGCAGTGGGACGTTAATGGGCTGCTACTTACATTAAACCCATCAATAAACAGATCGAGTAGATACCTTCTTTCTGACTTCAAAAATGGAGGAGGATATCAATGCGTCTGTATTTTTTTGTTTGTTACCTCATAATTTTCGACACGTTGAACCGATTTAGATAATGTGGCATCTATGAGGACATCACAAAAGTCTTAAATTTGCACTAAGTATGTGTGCGACAAATATACGAATAACTCAATGAAAGGAGACTGACAAACAGGATTTATGAGTCAAGATTGAATGTGAAAGTTGGAAGGGGAAGACCAAGGCGAACGATCTTGGATCAAATCCAGGACACAGTCAAGAGTATAGTTGTAGTTGTAGGTGAGAGTTGCTAAGTGGACACGCGGGACACACCTACTTTGGCAGATGCCGACTCCAAATACAATAATAATTGTAACTACATTATACTGTCGTAATAATTTCGGAGACTTATAAGTAGGTAATATTTTAGATCATTTTAATTAGAAGAACTCTAAAACAGAATATGCTATTATTTTTTACTTTTTAGAGTTTTGAAGGCGGTTCTCAGTGGTGCGAGTACACGCTTTGCTAGCAGAGGTCCTGGGTTCGATCTAGTGTATTCCCTGTAGAGACAATTTAGGAAATTGCATCTCCTAATTTATCTGAATCAAGACTAGTAGGAGGCTTCTGCTGCAGCTAGTCACCACCCTTCCAGCAAAGACGTACCGCCAAGCAAAAATATTGGCGTTCCTGTACGTTGCTGTGTAGAAACCATTAGAGGTAAATCCTCTTACGAGATTAGCGAGTTTCAATCTTAGACTACACTATCACTTACCAGCAGGTGCGATAACAGTCATGGCTGTTAGCAATGATAAAGGTCTCGTATTTTTCTTATTACTATTAAAATAACTTTTTTAATGTACCTGTATCAAAAGTTCGTACTTTCGGTCCTATTTTGAGTGACGAATGTACCATACTGCCTCACGACAAAATAAATGAGTAATATAGTACGAATGCTTTAATTCTTCAGCCGATAGCATTCGCCATTAATTTAAATGTCAATATCTTTATGAGATAATCTGATTCAATATTTTAAAAATGTAAATTATACACATTTTTTAATCCCGGTCTGATGAATATATGTATATGCATCACAGGAAGGAAGTATTTATTGAATTACATTAAATGGTATTAATTATTTTAATTATCTATAAATAACAACAAAAAATACTTAAATATAATATAAATGTGTCTGTATATATATTTTTTACATAGCATCACGCCTCATTTTCATAGGGATAGGCAGAGACAACATCCTTCCACTTGCCACGATCCTTGCATAAATGTATATATATATAAGTTCGTCGGTTAAGAGTACTCTTGACTTGGCCCTTATTTAAAATGTCCTGGATTTGATCCAGGAACGTTCGCCTTGGTCTTCCCCTGCCAACTTTCGCATTCACTTTTGAATCATATACCCTTTTTGTCAGTCTCCTTTCATTTATTCTCTCTACGTGCCCAAACCATTTAAGCATACCTTTCTCAATTTTAATCACTACATCTTCTTTTATACCATAAATATATTTGAACAAATAAAAACCTTAAAATAACTGGAGTAGTTTAAGCCTGACAACTGGCAGTGAAGCTGTGAAAACCCACTCTCCTATGAGTGAGGTGGCCTGTGCCCAGCAGTGGGACGTTAATGGGCTGCTACTTACCTTATTGTAGTTTATAAACAACTATATTTTCTCCGCGGTTACAACCATTTAAGGTCCTACTCCTGAATAAAGTTAGTGAGATTGCAAAAGGAGTCATTTGGTAGTTTTCAAATCGGTTATGTATAGTTTTAAAAGTATTTTAAGATGACTGAGTGAGATCAGTGGTCTAACATTTTCGTATTACTGCCTTTCAGTTTGCAGCACATCGATTAAATAATTTCAATGTCTATAACTGACAGGGTATAACAATTTTTGTGTTTCATATATAGATTAAAGATATAATCTTCGCTTAATGAAGGCTTTATGGGTACATTTTGTTATTATAAAAGGAGGGAAATTACTGTGTAATCCTACCGGAAACTAATTGTTTTGGTGAGATTTTTAAGGCTTTCCAGTATTTCTAGTTCAAATCAGAAAATCTAGTGCTAGAACCTCTGCTAGTGAACACATAACTTGTTAAACGATCTATTAAAGTCGTGTTTTGACGCACCTAATTAAATAAAATCTTATTTATTGCCTAACCAATAACAAAACATACACTTGAATAAACAGGTTTACGTAATTTTACGTTATATAAAGTTACATGACAATATATTTTGCTATGTAAGTAATTAAAAGGTTTACAGTTCACTGTAGCTTAGTTAGTACCAATTTCAGAATAAAAGCCTTTTATATCCTTTAAAGTATTCTTTTATTTCTATTAGATGTCTTTAAAATTTTCTTTGTTTACTTTATTTTATTAAAATTATTAATACGAGATATATTTATGTCATTTATTACACCACAGTAATAAAAACAAATATTAATTAACATACAGAAGCATGCAGAGTACATAAGGCGGTGTTATTGCTTGATAGCGATCTCTATTAGACAACCTTTGGTATAGGAGTATATTATACAATAATTATATACATTTTAGATAGAGATATACTAATTCTGACGGTACTATACTGATAAGAAACAATAATATTAGTTTTTATTTCGAAGTTTCCAAGGAAAATTCAAGGCGTATAAATAAGATTAGTTTGAGCTACAGTAAAGTGTCATTTTATGTATAAATATCTAAATATAAAATATAATTCATTTTTAATGATGTAAACGATTTATTAGGTTTCCGTTTAAAGAGAAAGTCTATAGTATTTGGGCATTAAACGTCAACCGGTTCCATGGTGTAATGGTTAGCACTCTGGACTTTGAATCCAGCGATCCGAGTTCAAATCTCGGTGGAACCTGACATTTTATTAAATTATAATTAATGAAATCATAGCTTGATTGAAATTAATTCAAAAGTATGCGAATTTTTTATATAGTAGTGATAAAGTAACTGTTATTTTAATTAATAAGCAGGTTAAATTGTTTTCCGGCGTGGGCAACCCCAGCGGCATATCTTATTGTCGCTGGTCGGAAAGGACCTCTCACTGGAGAGCATAGTCGATGTGATGCTCACCAGCGAGTCTGGATGGAGGGTGGCCTTCTTTTGCGAGACCGTCGTCTCGCTAAAGGAGGCAAATGAGAGGATGCTGCTGATGCCCTTTCTCTTCGTCGTCGGAGACTGGGTGGTAATAGGCGCAGGTATGCGCTCCAGTATTCTTCTCAGTAAACTGTAGACTGTTATAGTCGACATCATCCAGGTCACTAGAGTGGAATGCGAAACGCGACCCACTAGTGATCCCATCAAAGGATGACGAGATATATATTGGGTTTTAGTGGGTATTCTGGTTACTCAGCGAGTCCCACACTCCCGATTGGAAGAACTTCTTCTTCCCAGGCACATAAAAAACTTAAATTATTTTCTTAAAATAACAAGTACACTACAACTCACAGAAAGTGGCTCAAAAAATTTTAACAGATTAAAATGAAATCCAATATTGAATAAAGGTCAGTTTGGTGAGTAACTTGTTAACATCTTCCTTCTGGGAATATAAACAGAAAAAAATGCGCCCTGGCAAGTTATCTCATAATGTTTTCCTTTAGCGAAAAACAGATTGATGAATTTTAAATATAAATTAATCCTATAAGTTTTTCAAACTGATCCTTGAATCCTAAGGTCAATCCCGGGACAATTAATCCACAATATAAAAATGAATCGCAAAATGTGTTGGTAAGCGCATAACTCAACAACGCCTGGATCAATTTTAACAATTGTTTTTTTTAACGTTTGTTGAAGTCCAAGGATGATTTTTACGGCGAGAAAAGTTCGAATAATTGCAGGGGGAAAACCCTAAAAACAGCCCTTTTCTGTTTCCCATACAAACGTTGTTTAACTAAAATGTGTTGTGAATTTGACCTTTATTGCTATTAAATAAAGTTCATCATAAATTACAAGTACTCACTGTTGTCTAAGCCATGTAGGTGTGTTCCTAACGTCAAAGAGTCATTTTGCACTTTATTACCGCTGTACAAAACTCAAAATCATTTGAATAGTTACAACCCGATCAATTTGAATAGTCACAAAAATGTAAGAGCTATAGATATTTAGTACTGCTGTGCATTCCAAATCTTTTTGACAGAACGAAGTCTGTCGGGTCTGTTAGTTACTAATAAATGTGTCTTCTCTAGTAATAAGATTTATTTATTTTAAATTTCTTTTAGTATGTGGTCAATTTTAATAGTAAGTAAAAGTAATGCACTGTACTATAAAGAATATAAGAAAGAGTTTATCGATATATTTATTTCGAAGTAAGCAATGGAGAGTTGTCTTTATTCATTTGATAAAATCGTCATCCTGTACAAATTATTTTCAATAATGTATTTTCAGTGATATTACATTAAAAAAAACGTCTGTGCTTTAGACAAACACGACTGAAAAAGCTAGGAGAGAAAGAGAGAATGACAGAGTGTGCTCAAACCTTTTCTTTTACCTACACACAAAACATTGTGTCTTTTTCTAGCTTCACTAACCTACATCTCCCTCTTATCTTCCTTTCACATTTTTGTAACGCTCTCGTCATGTATTCACCAGCTAACTCCGTAAATCAAGCGTGTATAAAGAACTTTTACTTTAATAATAAATTAATAAATAGCAGTGACGCGTTGAGTGTAATTACCTGGCTCTGATAGTCGTCGAGCGCCGACTCTACTTGGACGACCGTGACGGCTCCGACACATTCAGTAACCGAATAATTCTGTATACAGCATGTCCATAAAAGATTTCAATTTAAATAAACGTGTTTGTAAGTCCGTTCCTGTATGTAACAATAGCGTGAACGGGTCGTATACGCAGTACTGCGTGATAACAGGCGTTTAGCGTCCACTGCTGTCTCCAGGGACGGCCGCCTTCCCGCTATATTGCCAAATCCAACTATACTTTTGTTATTTTTATTCCTGTACAATAAATGTGATCGCGACTTTGTGAGCATCAACTTTATTTCGCCTTATATATTATTTAAACATGTTAAAATACATTAAGTGCCCACTATTAGCTCTAGCACAAAATCTTTTACTGGAATGTAAAATGGATTTGAGACGCGGGGTTACAAAAAATAGTGCAGAAGATCCAGGTTTTCATAAACTGACACTTCAAACTCCCAGAAATCATATTAAGAAGGAATTTGCTGGTTCGACAGAATTACAAATGAAGACCTCTGGAATAGACGCCACAAAACATCACAACACAATAAACTAAATCATAAGTGGACCTTGTTAGGCCTCATTGTCATATGTGGCCTCATTCATATTTCCATGACAGGTTTCGACAGAACCCCTCAACGAAAGACTGCGATCTGTGACGGATATGAAAAAAGCTGGATTAACATGGCTTGAGATAAAGAACATGGCTCAAGATATACCCATACCCTTCTGTTTGAAGTAATACTTCTACATACATACATAGCATCACGCCGCAATCCCATAGGGGTAGGCAGAGACTACGTCCTTCCATCTGCCACGATCCTTGCATATCTTCTTCGCTTCATTCAATCTCATTAAACTTTTCATAAAAGCTCGTCGATTAAGAGATTTGGTGAAGGAACGTTCGCCTTGGTCTTCCCCTTCCAACTTTCCCATTCACTCTTGACTCATTAATCCTTTTTGTCAGTCTTCTTTCATTCATTTTCTCTACGTGCCCAAACCATCTAAGCATACCTTTCTCAATTTTAGTCACTACATCTTCTTTTATACCACAACGAACTTAATACTTCATAAAGCAAGCTAGGACAAAATCATTAGCAACAGATACGAGTACATATGTACTTTCAGATGTGGTTATAAGTCAATGCTTTGAATAAATTAAAACATTATAGTTATAACTCAACATTGATTCATACAGTTACCGTAGCTCCCTTCACTGTATGTTTAGTTTATAATATCACCCCTTATACTTACAAAATGACGACCGTTTGACATGTCGACACATATTCAAAAAATCAAAAAAAAAAAAATCAAAAATATCTTTATTCAAGTAGGCATATTACAGCACTTTTGAATCGTCAAATTATATTTTTTTTTCCCACACTCTGATTCTAATATACATCTGATGACGGTACTCAAAATCGGCTTAAAATCTAAAGTTACGATTATTAGGATTATGATCTAATGCGTTATAATTTTTATGCTTTTGAATAGCGCATACGATTTATGAAACCAGTTATTTAAGCTCTTATCCTTTTGTCACAACAATATAGTCTAAAACTTGGCGGTAACAAGTTTTTTGAAATGAAATATCTTATTGCTCGTCTGGCATAGTCTGTTGGTCTACTTTACTCAGTTAAATTTAGAAAAATTACGACAAAATATTATATAATACTAGCAGATTTCACAGACTTCGTTCTGTCAAAAAAGATTTGGAATGCAGTACTAAATATCTATAGCTCTTACATTTTGTGACTATTCAATTTGGTCGGGTTGTACTTGAATTGATTTTAAACTTTGTGCAGTGGTAATAAAGTGCAAATTGACTCTTTGATTTTAGGAACACACCTACATTGCTTAGACAGTGAGTACTTGCAATTTATTATGAACTTTACTGAATAGCAATAAAGGTCAAATTGACTCCACATTTTACTTAGAAAACATTTGTATGGGAAACAGGAAAGGGCTATTTTTAGAGTTTTCCCTTGCAATTATTCGAACTTTTCTCGCCGTAAAAACCATCCTTGGACTTCAACGAACATTAAAAAAAAAGAATTGTCAAAATTGACACTGGTGGTGTTGAGTGATGCGCTTGCCAACACATTTTGCGATTTATTTTTATATTATAGATGTGATATGAATAGAATTATTTATAATTTTGATTTGGAAGTTCTTTATAGCGTCACGAAGATGTGCAGTGTGTTTAATGATAATTGGTTTGAATGTTAGGTAGTTTTTATATTTACAAATAACATGTGGGATTTTGACTTGCCACTCGTCATTTAACATGTTATTTTTCATAAAATATAAAATAACATATATAATACAATACTTCACAAATTCTCTTTCCAAATTTTTAAATACAAAAACAAAATATAATTCATAACTTCTAATATTGACTTATTTGCAATTCGTCATTTAAAAGTACAACAAATTATTAGTATAAATTTTTGGATACTATTATTATTTAATGTGAAAATTAAATTCATTAAATTCCTAACATATCTTCCTTTTTTCCACCCTTTAAGTGTCGGAAATGTAAAGTTTTAGATTTGTATAATTATAAACAAGACATAAATATTAGTTTGCCAAAAAAGTTTCACTTCTGACATATGTACATTATATGCAAGCACTTTTATTTTTTTGCAAGTGTGACAGAGTAATGTAAGTTGCCTCCTTTTTGAGCAGCAATTGTCCTGCAAATGGAGGCTCTCAAGAGGAAAAGGTAGGTAACGGTAGATGCTACTCCCTTCCGCCGGAGAAACTCCAGGAGGCGTAATTTTGCCTTCTGCTCTTTAAGTCTAGAGCTACAAGATTAATGATGTTCCAAGCCAAAGCTTGGTCCCACAGGGGATACCCTCGGAGCAGCCTTTCCAGTAGGTTTCGCTCATTCAAATTGATAAGAGTCGAGGCTCCTTAAGAGCTCACCCCCTCTTCAGGTTACACTGTGAAATCTATTAGGGCTAACAGCTAATGACAAAGGTATAAAAGCCGAATGCTTCAGAGAATATATGGCCCTCATCACCCAGATGAATCGGATTTTGCTGGGTTTTAATGAGTATCCTGGTACTACCATTAAGTCCGACGTTCTTGGAGGGCTTTTTCACCAGAGTATAAAGCACTTATCAGCGAAAAAAAATGGGAAAGTAATAAGTTTGCTGTACTGATTTGTTTCTTTCTTCGTCATATTTTCCATTAAAACATTTTAATAATGTAAAATATTGATTAGCGTTGGGATATTAATCCATAAGTCCGATTCCAATTGTTTGCCGATCGTCCGCGACTATGTTTGCGCAGTAATGATCGATTATTCATTAAGTTAATGGTTCTATTCCAGTACCTAATCGCTTTCTGATCGCTCGGTTTTTTCTGAATTGAAAAGAAGTGTTGCAATGTTTACTTCACCTTATTGCAAAGGTGTGGTGCATCTTTCTATATTAATTACTTGCTCTTCCTCGTGATGTAAACCCCTAAAGATTTCTTTATTCTTAAATTAAAGCAGTTTACAATACTCCTTATAACATCTGCTATTTGTAACCCGTTAAAGATTGCTGTTAAAAACATTAGCACACATTTTGTTCATTTACGTAGTTGCCATCGACTTAATTTTAAATTAGATCCACATAAACGAATCTTGTTACGAGTTGTAATAAATAAAATACATACATACATAGCATCACGACTGATTCCCACAGGGGTAGGCAGAGACCAAGTCCATCCACTTGCCACGATCCTTGCAAACTACCTTCGCTTCTTTCATTCTTATTAAACCTTTCATACAAGTTCGTCGGTTTAGAGTACTCTTGACCTGGCCGTTATTTAAAATGTCCTGGATTTGGTCCAGGAACGTTCGCCTTGGTCTTCCCCTTCCAACTTTCGCATTCACTCTTGACTCATAAATCCTTTTTGTCAGTCTCCTTTCATTCATTCTCTCTACATGCCCAAACCATCTAAGCATACCTTTCTCAATTTTAGTCACTACATCTTCTTTTATACCACAACGTTCTCTTATCACACTATTTCTTATTCTTTCACTCAGTTTTAATCCACTCATACTTCTCAACGCTCTCATCTCTACCGCATTTATTTTACTTTTGTGATTCTTCTGTCATACCCAACTTTCACTACCACACATAAGTGTTGGCACCAACACTCCTGCATGCACAGTCAGTCTGGCTTTTTGGGACAGCATCTGGCCATTCATAAAGACGTGCAGAGCACCACTTACCATATTCCGTGCATTCACTCACCTTTCAATATCTCTTTCACATGTTCCATCTTTTGTAAATTTAGATCCCAAGTATACAAATTCTTTCAATAAATGAAATAATGGCATATAATAAACCACTTGTTATGCGTTTTGCATACGTATTTCTCAATACTGTGGGAATATTCTGATATTTATTCTGGTTCTGTGGCCTCACTTAGATGTTCCCTTAAGAGTAAGTTACTTTAGTATTACCTCCGTTCCTTTTTTTTGTATGCTTTAGTTTTTTTATAGTTTACATTCTATTAACATTCCTTGTAGTATTATAGTTTTTCTTTCATTTTAGTTCATTGTTATAGCTTAAGCAAGCCGTATTCGTTTCGAAAAAATAAGTTTAATGGAATTTAAACATACTTTCCACGAACCAAATAAAAAAAATCTGGACGATGTACCTATTTAGGAACTGTTTACGTTGTGAAAGGAGTAAGTTTCCTTTTTTTTAAGCGATTTCAAGAAAAGGAGGAGGTTATCAATTCGTCTATTTGAATCATCTACTGACTGTAGTAGTTGAATATGATGATCATTGGAATTCCTCAACAGCTTACAGTCAGGATGCGATTTATGATAATAATATATAACTGTCTGTAAATAAATGGAAATGAGCTTACGTTTGTTGCTGCATTGCAATATTCATAAGGTGTATTATCTGTTACTTTGGCGTATTAGTCTTGTGCTCGATAACCATATAAAAGACTCGTGATAGCGGGGTGGCAAAATAACTGACCTATAGCGTATAAGGTTGTGGGTTCAATCCCGGGTGGGTTCAATCAGTATATATCTCATATTTGGAGTCGGTGTCAGCCAATGTATCTAGGTATATAGGTATAGGTTGTAATTTCATACACAGCTATAGCGGCGCCGGAGCTGCCAAGTGGACACGTGGAATACATCTACCTTGACTGACGTCGACTTTGAATAATAAAATACGAAGGACTTTAAAAAAGAATACGCAATTTTTTTCTTACTTTTAGAGCATATATTTAACGTATATCTCCCTCTCAACTTCCGTTCGTCTCGCCCGATCACACATTTTATAACGCTCTCGTAACCCATTCAACAGCTTACTCCCCAAGCTAACCTTCAAGAAGTTTTACACCAAAAATTAACATTGCAGGATTCGAATCCGTTGACTCCCCCCAATCACTAAACTATTGTATTGTGGGTAGAAATGTAAATATAGTTATCCCATTATTGTATATCTACCCTCGGTAACGTGAGAAGTCACTTTACTAACAAATCTTGTTACTCACTACGATATTGGTACAATTGAATTATATGCATCCACATCTTTCAAATTATTTCTTACCAGCGAAACATTCCGGCTTTGAAATTATATGTTTTGTGTGTTATTATAGTTCAACTAATTTACATAAAAGCTTAGCATATTATATACCTTAACCTACCTCATGAATCACTGTCTCTTTGTGATAACCCTTGGGTTGCCCGACCGCATTTTATTGGCCCCCGTAATTTGCCCGCGCTTTTTATATTATGCTTTTTGAAAGAGATGAATCTATGACGACTGGCAATATTTTGATAGATGGGGAACAAGTGGAAGAGGTGAAAGAATTTGTTTACTTGGGATCTAAATTTACAAAAGATGGAACATGTGAAAGTGATATTGAAAGAAGAGTGAATGCAAATAAATATGGTAAATGGTGCTCTACACGCCTTTAGGAATAGCCAGATGGTGTCTCAAAAGGCCAGACTAGCTGTGCATGCAGGAGTGTTGGTGCCAACACTTATGTACGGTAGTGAAAGTTGGGTATGGCAGAAGAATCACATAAGTAACATAAATGCTGTAGAGATGAGAGCTTTGAGAAGTACGTGTGGATTAAAACTGAGTGACAGAATGAGAAATAGTGTGATAAGAGAACGTTGTGGTGTAAAAGAAGACATAGTGATTAAAATCGAGAAAGGTATGCTTAGATGGTTTGGGCATGCAGAGAGAATGAGTGAAAGGAGACTGATAAAAAGGATTTATGAGTCAAGAGTGAATGCGAAAGTTGGAAGGGGAAGATCAAGGCGAACGTTCATGGACCAAATCAAGGACATTTTAAATATGGGCCAAGTCAAGAGTACTCTAAACCGAAGTACTTGTATGAAAGGTTTAATGAGAATGAAAGAAGCGAAGGAGATATGCAAGGTTCGTGGCAAGTGGAAGGACGTGGTCTCTGCCTACCCCTATGGGAATGAGGCGTGATGTTATGTATGTATGTATGTTTTAATTGGAATAACCGTCGCCTGCCCTGTCCCGCACGGACAATTTTGCATCGGTTGCAAATGTTATAATTTTATGTTTGCTAATAGTTAAACTGTACAATGTTATCTTTCGTTTAATAAATTAAGACTCTGGTGTAGCGTCATGTTGCGCTAAACTTTGAGATAGTGAAAAAGTCCGTCTTGTATTTATAACGTCATATCGTTAAAATTCGTATTTACACAGCAGCAAACTCTCACTGTTTATAAAATGCCACAAAAAACTTAACGACGTTAGTAAAGGTGATTTTGTAACTGATTTCTTTTTGTTTTTTCTATTGTCTGGTGTCATCTCAACTCGTATTTTATTACGACAGCTACCGAGAAGCGAAATAGATAATACATATTAAGACTTAAAAGGAAAGCGATACTTACATTTCTGATTGCACGACTTAAGACGGAACTATCGCGTCGTGTCGAAGTACTAGTTGCAACGAACAATGTATTTTAAATCGGCCTTGTCAACCGGCAGTTGACATGAAAATCAATACAGTTTTTAATTTATCGTGAGTAAACAGACGGACACACATAGGGGAGGACTTCATACTTTATCCGTGTGATATCTGCCGAGAATATTGTAATAATATATCATTAAAATGGGTTCAGTATTTGAAAATAAATCAAAGATTTGTCCTGTCTTCATCCGTTTTACTATTAGGTCACACTCTCCTTATATGTAAAAGGCTTGTTCAAATTTTCTATCGTTAATGAAATACTTTTTTCATAATATACATTTTTTTTCAAATATTATTTTTTTTACATTTATCTATAGATAATCCTATTTGCGAAATACAGCATCATTTATTGAGAGCTCATATAAAAAGTTTAAAAGCATCTTTAAATGTAACGGGTTTACGAAGTTGGATATTACTTGTCTTTTGTAGATCAGCGTGACAACAGACTGGCCTTTTACTACATTACTTTTACTTATGGAATTTCCCGTTCCCGTATAGTCTAATATATATCTCGGCGATTGACCTGTTAAATGCAATGTTATCATATCGAATTTCTCTGGTATTTAGAGAGATATGATTCTAAAGAGACTATTGTATTACTTATGTCTTCTTAGTGAGCCTTTACGTCACAAAAGGAGGATAAAAGTAGCTAAATTTCAAGTCGTTTGGGCAAATAGTTAAGGAATTTTCATGTTGAATGGATTTACAGCGCTATCTATTGAAAGGTCACGTAAAAAGTTTAAAAACTTCTTGTCTTTTCTGTTAAAAAAGATCGTATCGAATCTAACTGGTAGTTAGAGAGATTTGATTCTAAAGAGATTATTATATTACTTATTCCCAGTACCGTCACCCACGTTGTCCTCAATCCTGTGGGAATATGGTCTTATTTATTTAATTATGCACCAAAAAAGAAGTCACAGTAATAAGAAATTAAAGTTAGTATAATTAGGATACCTTATCCATTTGGAGAGATCTTTTCCAGAAACCCCAGAAAGTGGAAGAATTTTATAATACATGTGGTGTAGGTACAGAGATATGAAGAAGCTAAGAATATAACAGCATACATATATTCATAGCATCACGCCTCATTCCCATAGGGGTAGGCAGAGACAGTTGCGCTCCAACACTCGTTGCGAGCGGACTGGTTGGCTTTCGCATGCGCTCGGTATTATGAGTCATCGTGAGACATTTATTGATACCGTTGCGATAAGCGATAGTCGTTTCCTTGAATTCTTTGTCGGTACCTTGCCCACGCAGGTGTTTACACCGGCTGTCTTTGTTTTATTTGTTGGAATTCTGTCTTTGTTATTGTTCATTGTTCTCTCGATTTTCTATTTTGCTATTGACCGATCGCTCAATAGCAAAACAAAGTGTTTTACTGTTGGTCATATTGTTTGCTGTTTTATATGGTCGCTGATTTGAATTGTTATCAAATTTTATTTCTGGTTTATTGTTGNTAATGAATCCAATTAATAACGATGTCGGCGGAGAACCCTACGCCCCTTTGCTTTATTCTTCTCGGTTCTCTCTTATTCTCCGACATATATATATATATATAATAAGTATATAAAGCAAATAGTTAATTAAACTCCGTGTTTAGTGAATGAATTGGAAGACACATTTCTCTTGTTTGTGGAATTAAAAAAAAATGAATTAAAACAACAATATAAAATACATCATTATATATTTAAGAGACAGTTGCTTAAACAAAAAGAATTATAGTTACTGTAGGATTGCACATACGTCTTTGGAATCGTTAACACTATATTTTACAATATTTACACACGTTACACAATAACATTGTACTAAAGTGTCGATATTATAAATATTTTAATCTAAATATACATATATTACATACGTCTTATGATTAAAACAATGAGGAAATACAGAACAGATACAGAACGTACATTTAAATTTTGAAATGTGTATTAAAATTCCTATAAATATATTATCTAATAAATCAATAATTTTGTAAATTAAATATAATATTCATCATACTTGCACCGAAAGTTCGTACTTTCGACCCTATTATGAGTGACAAAAGTGTCACATTGCCTTCCGATTAAAAAAACGCGTAATTTAGTGTTCGGCGCATGAATATATACGTGTTTCTTTTAAATTTCATAATATGTTAACCCGAAAATAAATTTTAGTACGCATGCTTCAAATTCTCGAAGCATGCGCTCTCCTTTTATATGTCAAAGTAAATTTTAGTGCGTTTGCTGTAAATTTTCGACGCTTGCGCGCTTCATTTACGTGTTAAAAGAAATTTCAGTGTACTTGCTGTAAATTTTCTATGCTTGCGCCTTTCTCTTATGTGTCAAAATAAATTTTGGTGCGCATGCTTCAAATTTTCGACGCATGCGCGCTCCTTTTACGTGTAATTTTTTTTTTGCGCTTGCACTTCGATTACACTTTCGAGTCTTGCGCTCTTCTTTTGTGTCAAAATAAATTTTAGTATGCATGCTTCAGATTTTCGACACATACACGTTTCTGTGATAAGTCGAAATAAATTTTAGTGCGCATGCTTCAAGTTTTCAACGCATGCGCGCATATTTTGTCTGTCAAAATAAATTTTAGTGTGTATGCTTCAGATTTTCGACACACACACTTCTTTAATACGTCAAAATAAATATTAGTGCGCATGCTTCAAGTTTTCGACGCATGCGCTCTCCTCTTATATGTCGAAATATATTTTAATGCGCATGCTTCAAATTTAATGCACATGCACACGTTTTTTATATGTCGAAATAGATTTTAGTGCGCATGCTTTAAATTTTCGACGCATGCGCGCTTTTTTATACGTCAAAATAAATTTTATTGCGTTTGCTGTACATTTTCAATTTTTGCGCCCTTCTTTTATGTGTCAAAATAAATTTTAGTGTGCGTGCTTCAGATTTTTGACACATGTGCGCTTGGTTTATACGTCAAAATAAATTTAAGTGCTCTTGCTCCAAATTTGAGATACATGCGCGCGTTTTTTATAACTTACAATACATTTTAGTGCGCGTGCTTCAAATTTTAGACGCATGCGCGCTTCTTTTACATGTCAAAATATTTAGCAATTTCATTTGCTGCGTCCTCAAGCTTTGTAAAAACTTCTTCTTTACTTTACCCTGACGATTCATCAGAACTTCTTTAATGTAAATTTAAATTCATTATATAAATTGGCCTATAATTTTGGCAAAGAAATATATATAATAAAACAATTAGGAAATATTCTAAATTGACTTGCGATTTCGTGATACGTTTCAATAAGTACTACTAAGTAAAGGATATCGTATACAGTTTACGTATCAAACTCAAATGGCTTTAATTTTTATTAAATTATTTACAAAAATTCTCTATCTATTTATCTTTGGCCTAAGCGATTTCACAATTTTTAAATGTATTATGTAACTACCGGACAAAATAACAGGTTGGCAAATTTACAGGCTTGTTTATATATACTTTTGTAAATAATGTCTTTATGACGCCGATATATAAAGCTAATTAATAACAACTACTTTTTGGTTGTGTAATATCTAACAATAGTGATATAAAGTATACATTTTTATTTACTATTTACATTAAAGTATACGTAACAAATCATTCTTATTCTACTCAATTGTATTCGATATGCAAAACACTTAAATAACATTCACTTATTATAAACATTTATCTACGTAGTTATTTTCTATGTAATAATATACTTTTATTATATACATTACAATATGGAATGGTTATTATGGAATTTTTATAATTTGGGATTGTCTTTGGACTTTATTTTTATAAGATCAATAGAAGGAATGATTGATTTATTTGGCTTGGAAAAATTGTGGTTGATTAAACCTTAAAAAGCCCTTTTCTATAAGGAAAGATCAAAGTCATAAATCGACTGTTAGTTTCTTTTATTTTAGAAATTTATAACGTATATCTAAACATGGCCAATGATGCGAAACATGGCCAATGACTATGCGCCTTATTAGGAAGCTCAGGATCACACAGCGGGCGATGGAACGAGCTATGCTAGGAGTATCTCTTCGGGATCAAATCCGAAACGAAGAGATTCGCAGAAGAACAAGAGTTACCGACGTAGCTCGAAGAGTCGCCGAGCTGAAGTGGCGATGGGCAGGGCACATAGCTAGGCGAACCGATGGACGTTGGGGTCCCAAGGTACTGGAGTGGCGGCCGCGTACCGGTAAGCGCAGCGTTGGTAGACCCCCCACCAGATGGACAGATGACCTGAAAAGGGTCGCCGGAAGCCGATGGTTGCAAACCGCACAAGACCGTGTATTGTGGAAATCCTTGGAGGAGACCTATGTCCAGCTGTGGACGTCCAACGGTTGAGATGATGAACGTATATCTAAATGAATTCCTTTATACAGAACATTTGCTATTAACTTGTACTTTTATAATCAGTTCTCAGCCGATGCCTTAACATTGAGATCAATAAATTTTAAGAAATAATTAATACGAAAAATGTTTATCTTTGAAAAGGAATTTATGCCACAAAAACTAAATACGTAATGATCTAGCTATAATCTTTCCAGACTATTTAGTTTCTTTGGTTATCTAATATGATAAATCGTTAAATATTTTTTAACAATTAAAGACATCATCAAATTTTACACAAATTAAGCTAAATTTTACAATTCTATCTTGAACACTTGTTCACACAAGCTCAGCTGAATTAAAATAATTAAATAACACAAATCTTTAACTCTGAAAGGAATTTGTACAAATAAATACATATATAAATGATCTAGTTATAATATTTCCAGACTATTTAATCTTTTCTTTGGTTATAATCTTTCCAGACTGTTTCGTCTTTTCTTTGGTTATCTAATTTAATAAATGGTTAAGTATTGTTTTACAATTAAACATGTCATCGTCACTGGTTTGATAAGTGAGTATAAAGGTAAGGTTTTACCAATTATACACAACTTAAGCTAAATTATACAATTCTGTTCAGCTGAGTTAAAATAATTAAATAACACAAATGTTTATTGTGAAAGGAATATCGGCAACAAATACTAAATACGTTTATTAATGATCTAGCTGTATTCTTTCCAGATTATTTAGTCTTTTCTTTGGTTATCTAATTTAATAAATGGTTAAGTATTTATTTTGTCACTGGTTCGATAAGTGTTTACACACAAAGTATTTACCAATTTTACACAAATTAAGCTATTTTTTACAACTGTTTTTAGTTCACATAAGCTTAGCTGAATTAAAATAATTAAATTACACAAATGTCTTTGGTATTACATCAATCACATAGCCTTTTGATATATAGCATATTATATAGGTTGTTAATGCCTTAGCGCCAAGGCGCAAAGGCGGTTGTAGTTCAGGAGGGTAATGGCTGAAGAGGTGGAACTGCACTGGTCATTCTAAAATCAGGCTGCCGTAGGTCAGGATGTGGTGGACGCATATCTGTGAAAAGAGATTACTGTGAAATATAATCTACCAAAATATCATAGGAAAGATATAAAAAATCAAATATATTTATGGGAGAATATGAGAGAACGGAGAAGCATAAAGCACAGGGGCGTAGGGTTCTCCGCTGACATCGTTATTAATTGGACCCATTATTGAATTTCTTATTCTGCGGGCGTTCGTGGGTAATGTTGGTACAATCAAACACTTTGTTAATTAACTCGTATTATAATGTTCAATCACTTAATGTTCCCGAAATAAATTTACACAAACTCATTAACAATAATAGCTAGGAACGCGACAGTTTCAATAGTCGACCACTCCGGCCGACCGCCACTCGAGAACTGCCGAGAGACGCGCCAGACTGCCACTTACGCCGATACACAGATGGCGCCAGCGTTCCACAGACTATTACACTCCGACATATTTATATATAACTAAACTAGCTAACCGGTAGGCGTTTTAGAGATGTGTTTCTGGAGAAGGATGCATCGCATACAGTTGACCCCTCAGAATATCAACCACACTATTTTCAGTTAACTCAAAGTAAAGTCGAGACTCTCAAAAGTTTGCAACACAAGGTTATTCTTGCATACTTTGTCCATTACTCGCTAAAACATAGACAATCCAGGAAAATGACTAGTAATCAGTAAAAGACCTAAAAGCAGCGGAAACCCGCGAAAGATTAAACACAACTACGACCACCTCTCTGAAAAAGGACTTTCAAAGGTACGACCTTCAGAAATGAAGAAATCGACTCGAAAGAAGAAGTAGCTAATACCAGTGATTTCATCTGAATATTATGTACTGTAAGTACAACGTGTAAAATATGTAAGTAGGTAGATGTTTTGACGCAAGTTCTTCGTTGATCAAGTATAGAAAAACTAGATACATTCTAATATACACAAAAGTATATCTATTTAAGTAATATTTTTGCATTACAAACACTATCTGTCTATCTATGTGTAGAAATAAAAGAAATTTTAATAGAATAATGTAATCGAAAGACAGACGAACCAAAAATACTTTTATATCATTTCTGGGAATGTTGTCCTACTGCTAAGAAAGAGTTTCTTCACAGGACAGGTTCTGAGCAGAAACCCCTAACTAATTCAATTAATAATAATAAAGACCTTAAATCGCGAAAAAATCGTCGTTTACCTAAATAGGACAAAATAGGACTAAAAGGCGTAAAACTCAGCTTGAAGCTGCTTAATACGTCTGCTAACCAACCATCACCTGGTTAAAAACATATTAACAAGTAGACAACAAAAATAAAGAGAAACTAAAGCTACGTAATAGAAAAAATATATCAAAAACTTGAATACATGACCTGGGCTTAATTCAATTCAAATTAAGAGAGATGGTTTTAAAAGAAACGGATTAGGTATCGTTTTTATCATCAAAGTCTTACCTATCCGATCTCCGACATGCATTTCAGGTGGATGCATCCCATGGACATCGGTGTGAGGAGGCTGCATATGCTGTGGGGGTCTTAAGTCCGCGTGTTGGGTCTCTCGATGCCGTCTCAAATCCACTTTCCTCTGGAACGCTCGTCCACATAATTCGCAGGCGAATGGCTTGAATCCAGTGTGCTTACGGGAATGTGTGATGAGATTGGAGCTTTGGCTGAATGCCTTCCCACATACTTGGCATTTGTGCGGTTTCTCACCTGTGAATAAGAAAAAGTTTTATTATTGTTCGTTACTAATAGTTTTACAGCTTGGAGTGTCATGTTTTATAGGTCTAATCAGGCAGATACTTTACTATATAATGGCAATTTAAAAGGGCTGTAGAGGCCTCCTTGAAGAAACATACCAAAGTTTGACTGATTGACTTATTATAAAGAAAAGAAGTAAGTCCAAGACGTCAATCCTATCATAGCCGTAATATCACGACCTACGCAGCGCGATATGGTCGCTGTGTAATCCGAGTCTCAGATACCCGGGTATCGATCCGCTGACACGTGAGCCACAGTGAGGACGACGGGTAGGGTTGATCATTTTACCAAAATGATATGTTTTATATTTTATATATTGATGAACTGCAAATGTGATGGTACTCGCGTACAGCCAATTCGGCTTTAGGGCTGGAGTTAGAACTAGAGAGGCGCTGTTTGCAGTACTTGGCTCAAAAATTTAGAGACATGCAACAGAATGTTTTTCTGTGCTTTATTGATTATTAAAAAGCATTTCATTGAGTATTGCATGACCGCCTTTTGGAAACCTAGTTAAATATCGGTTTAGATTACAAAGATCTATGTATAATACAAGATCTGTACTAGAATCAGCATGCTAGCATTCGGGTTGATAATGAGGAAACTAATGATATAGAATTTAAAAGGGGCTACGTCAGGGAAGGCTTCTATCGCCTTTGCTGTACAATTTATACTCACAAAAAGTAACTAAATTAATTCTTTTATTATCAGTTGTCCAACGACGTTTTTAGACACAATCTACACTATTTCCTAACAAAATCTCTCTAACCTTGAGATTGACTGGCAGAAATCGGTATTGTTTGTGATGTACAATAAATTCATTCTTACTCTCTTCTAAATTAGCTCCTAAAAACCGTCAGTTCGTGAGGCCTTTTGTCTGGTTTTATTATCACTTGATGTTAAAAATGATATAACTAATAATAGGTTTTAGGGTTTCGTATCAATTGTAAAAGTGGTAAGAAGTATCTTCTAAATAGCGTGATAAACGACGAAAATTTTATTAGCGACACGAATTTTTTTCCAGTGTCCTAACAGGTCCACATGGTCTGGAGATATAAAAATGAATTTCTTTGAATTTGTCCTATCTTGAATCAATTTCGGTGACCCTTTTACCATTACACCTATCAGGCTCTTAAATCTGAATTGGGGAACCTTAAAGAGAGTGATGAGAGAGTTAGGCTTGGCGCTATTGATTTTGGTTTGACATAGAATGTAGGTATTTTTGATTAAAGAAAGTCTAAGAAAATCTTCTCCAGACTTCAAAATCAAATCAAAATCAAAAATATCTTTATTCAAGTAGGCATATTACAGCACTACACACAGCTTCTAAAGTTGAATTTTAAATTGATAGAGAAATATTTCTTGATGACAGTTAAATGTGGTTGCTGCGTGATCTAGTTGCTTCCATCTTCGGCTCCTTTTAGGGCTGTTAGAAGCTAAATGTGGTTGCTGCATGATCTAGTTGCTTCAATCTTCGGCTCCTTTTAGGGCTGTTATTTGTTCTTTATTTGGTTGGGCCAACAAGTAGGTACCTACCTCTTGATCTTTTTCCAGATTATCTGGCTGTCTTCATGGGATATGACCAAAATGTGTACTCGTTAGTGTGTAAGCTGTGTAAGGATGTATTTGACTCTTTAGCTGTCCAAGGTATTCGCAGCATTCAAATTTAAGCCAATGTCTATTGTGGTAGGTAGAGAGAATGAAATCTTCGTGGTGGTGATTATTTGAATGGTATTTCACACGTGTTATCGGCAGCCCTGAATATGCGGACATCGCACGTCCGTGTATTAATACACGTCCGTAATCTCTGCCAAGTCCGGCCCGCATTACGGATTCGCAGCGCACTCCGGCGGACTACAAAAATTTATAGAGCGTTATATCCGCGACCATTACCAGTTTATGTATCGTGATTCCAGATATGGAATTTAATATCGCCCCTTTGTCCTAGATTTCTTTGCTTGGCATTCGGCTCATAACAATAACCCGGTTAACGTAATCGTTACTATCGATTTAATATACTGTATCTGTCTATCATTCTGCTGGAAACCTACTGTCTCTACATCTATATATTCAATATGTATAAAATAACGCTGTGTTTCAGTTTATAAGATAAGGTTTAAATCCTATATATCTACTACTTTTCTAACTTGAAATATATCCTTATTAATGTTATTAAATTCAGTCTAAATTAGCAATATGCGACTTGTAGCTTTTGCTTTCAAATTATAAGCAGGCGCTTTCTATATTAAATACTTCATCATATAAAGAATATCTATAAACATACACATATACAAACTAACTTATACATAATATTAGTTTCATTTCTTTATATAAAATCTACTTATACCAAATCTCACGCTTTTCTTTGAAAGGGATATAAAGTTGTGTCTTCACATATTAGTACCTACTATATCGATTCTATTTTTTGAGAGTGAGTTTTTTGTAAATAATTTGAAATAGGCTTTTAGTCTGGAGACTATTTGTTCTTTTTTATATACATCAGTGCATCTGTACCTTTATTTATTATAAAATAAATCAATAAAGTATTTAATGTTTATCATACTAATGTCTCATCATCAAACTGCCTTATTGGTCTAGTGGTTAGGATGTTCGACTACAGATATGAAGTCCTGGGTTCGAGTCCCGGGTCGGGCCAATTCGAAATCGATATTGAGTTTTCTATTAAGATTTTCTCAATATTTGCCCGAAGTTGGGAAGTTGGCGGAGTGATCCACCCCCGTGCCCCGGAGAGCACGTTAAGCCGTCGGTCTTGCGCCTGATCTCTCTCCCGTTTCTCGTCACATCGGACTATGAGAGTGAAGGAATAAAGTGCACTTCTGTACTATGCCTGCCAATCCGCAGTGGAGCAGCGTGGTGGGTCTATGCTCTGAAAACCCTCTCTCATTTGAGTGAGGAGGCCTGTGCCCAGCAGTGGGACGTTATTGGGCTGCTACTTACTAACTTACTTATACTAAGTAGATCCTCTATATTAAAATTCTAACTTGTAACCACCTCTACGTTTAAAGAGTCAAGTATAAAATTCTAATATTTTGAGTGTTTCAAAGAAAAAATAATCATTACTGGACAACCTTTTGTTATAATGTACAGATTTTAATAGTTCTACGACAAAAATATTTAAGATGCAAGAGTAAGGGGCCATCGATTTGCTTATATATGAAGAATTTCGTAGTATTGATACATGTATCATATATGATTCACTTAACAGGGAAATAGTTAAGATAAACCAAGGTTTACCCCACACACTAATTCTAATGCACGACTAATGATGATATAAAAGAATGATTTAAAATCTAATTTAGAAGGGTACTGACCTGAGAAGAGCCCACAACAAACTCAGTCGGGTCTTTTGTATTTTTTTTAGCCATCATTATTATATTTTAATTAGAGGAATTTGTGTACTCCCACGCGTTATATCGTCTAAAGTATATCACAGCTACCTGTTTATCGTAGGTAATAACGAAGCGAATAGGTACTATTTGTTGCAATATTAGAAGTTAACGACCAATGCGAGCCACCATCCTATCGCGAACAAATCACGGCATCCGATACCTAGCAATTAGGTGTAGCATTTGGAAAAAGGGCCGTGGAGTCCGTCAATCAAGGGGTCTGGCGACTGGCGACTTCATTAGAGCGAGGGAGAGGTGGCCCACCATCCCTGTTCCACGTCAGTGTCGCGTTGGGAGACCAATTTATATCCGTCGTGCCATTGGCCGTGATTGCGGCGGCTCCACCCCAGCGTCGCATAGCAACGGGAGGGGGAATCCCCACTCCCACCACCCCCCACCCCGTTATGGATCGCAATTTTCCTTTGAATTGGAAATCAGAGTTCGCAGCCCTCGTTAGTCTTCCATCTTTGCGAGCAGATTTTTAGTGAAGATGTTCCTTTTGCGAGCTCCCATTTGTATCGGGTTTATTCTATACGTAAATTTGTAATTTTTCCCGTTTAATCTTCACGATTATTTCAGATCTAATAAACTGGCATAAGGACAATCGAACTGTATTGGTTTGCCATGAACAGGGATAATGAAAATCGGACTGTAGACCTTCAATGATGGAGAGACACGTCACACGTGTAAAATAAGAAGATAGTTCATATAGTAGTTATGTATCTAATGAGTTGTTAATGATAATAAAACTTTCTGAATCGGTGGTAGATTTTTTACCAACGAACAGACTACTGACGATTTAAAAATGCTTTTTGAACCTACTCGTATTAAGAATATTTAGATTTTGATAACCTACAAATATATAAGTAAGTAAGTAAACTAAGTAGCAGCTCATTAACGTCCCACTGCTGGGCACAGGCCTCCTCACTCCAAGGAGCGAGGGTTTTAAGAGCATAGACCCACCACGCTGCTCCACTGCGGATTGGCAGGCATAGTACATAAGTGCACTCTCTATTCCTTCACTCTTATAGTCCGATGTGACGGGACTCCGACACGATTGCAGAGAGATCAGGCGCAGGACCAACGGCTTAACGTGCTCTCCGAGGCACGGGGGTGGATCACACAGCCACCTTCCCAACTTCGGGCAAATATTGAGAAAATCTTAATAGAAAACTCAATATTGATTTTGAATTGGCCCGACCCGGGACTCGAACCCAGGACCTCATGTCTGTAGTCGAACATGCTAACCACTAGACCAATGAGGCAGT
>JACTOM010000927.1:3147862-3179697 GCA_015832385.1 Elymnias hypermnestra | reverse complement strand
AGACAACATCCTTCCACTTGCCACGATCCTTGCATATCTCCTTCGCTTCTTTCATTCTCATTAAACCTTTCATACAAGTTCGTCGGTTTAGAGTACTCTTGACCTGGCCGTTATTTAAAATGTCCTGGATTTGGTCCAGGAACGTTCGCCTTGGTCTTCCCCTTCCAACTTTCGCATTCACTCTTGACTCATAAATCCTTTTTGTCAGTCTCCTTTCACTCATTCTCTCTACATGCCTAAACCATCTAAGCAAAAATTTCTCGATTTTAGTCACTATGTCTTCTTTTATACCACAACGTTCTCTTATCACACTATTTCTTACTCTGTCATTCAGTTTTAACCCACACATACTTCTTTACGCTCTCATCTCTACCGCATTTATTTTACTTTTGTGATTCTTCTGCCATACCCAACTTTCACTACAATACATAAGTGTTGGCACTAACACTCCCGCATGCACAGCCACTCTGGCCTTTTGATACACCATCTGGCTATTCATGAAGGCGTGTAGAGCACCATTTACCATATTTATTTGCATTCACTCTTCATTTTCACATGTTCCATGACTTCCATGACTGTGTGCTTTGTACGCAGACACTTTTTTACCTTTTTAATAAATTATTATTGTAGACGTGCAAGAAAGTGTATAAATAAATAAATAACAATCATTAAAATATGAATGAAGATTTTTCTTATATTTTATAACCGTTACAGCGTTTTATAACTGCCTCATTGGTCTAGTGGTTAGCATGTTCGACTACAGACATGGGGTCCTGGGATCGGGCTAATTCAAATATCAATGTTGAGTTTTCTATTAAGATTTTCTGAATATTTGCGAGAAGTTGGGAAGTTGGCGGTGTGATCCATGCCCTTGTCTCAGAGAGCACGTTAAGCCGTCGGTCCTGCGCCTGATCTCTATCCGGTCGTGTCGGATTCTCCCGTCACATCGGACTATGATAGTGAAGGAATAGAGAATGCACTTGTGTACTATGCCTGCCAATCCGCAGTGGAGCAGCGTGGTGGGTCTATGCTCTAAAAACCCCCACTCCTCGGAGTGAGGAGGCCTGTGCCCAGCAGTGGGACGTTAATGGGCTGCTACTTACTTACTCACTTACTACAGCCTTTTATAAAGCCTTAAATAGAAAGGAGTTTAATTGATATAAATAAATTATTACAAATATCTTGTGTCATGTAAGAAGCCGAATTTTCTATGTTTACCCAAGTGGGGATCGAATATATATATTCGATCCCTACTTGGGTAAACATAGAAAATATAGTATACTTGGGTACATATAGTATACTATATCACTATTAAAATAAATCTTTTATCCCTTTTTCTTAGAAACTTATAAAAAAGGTGCCACTCCTAACATTTTTATCAGCTTTAAACATTTAGTTCGTTCCCAGGCGCCATTACGGGTTATAGGACGATAAACCAGCAAGCTATATCAGTGTCTGAAAATGGAGGCTTCACAGATTTTTATTGTAAGTCGTAATAAGAAAAGATAATCGTTAAGATTGTGTCGTTTATTATAAACCCTAGCTGCTACTTCTGGATGTTTCGGATTTCTTAATCCATACATAATAAATATCCAGGTACATATTGACTCATCACGATATCTCTGGAACCATAAGGCATGAAGACTTGAAATTTGGTAGGAATATTCCTTTTGCCGAATAGCAGTCAGCTAAGAACGGATTCCCGAAATTCCACCCGCAAGAGGGTTGGTGGGGGGTTGTTCGTTAAAAAAATTCAAATTTATTGTCAAAAAGAAATTCAAAATTCACGTTTACAAACTATATCTTTTATGGTATGTAAAACTTAGTCAGAATTTTTTTTGTCAGGAAATTTTAGGAAATTCCAACGCCAAAGGGCACTGCGGGTATCTTATTAGTAAAACAATTTGCTTAATGAAAATGCTACCCGAAAAATGTTCCACGCAGAGAAAGTCACGGGTTCAGCTAGTAGAAATATAAACGAGTTAAATATATCGAACTTTAACTCGCTAACGTCCATGTTCTCCTGTAAAATTGCGAATATTGATTTTGCTGTTTCAGAAACTACTTAACCTTCAACATAAAACAAATAGCCAAACAAAAAAATCTGAAGTGTACTATAAAGTCGTTTGGTATATAAAGATATGAGTTTCATTACAAGCCTTTGTTATGATATTACGCTGAGCTTTATATGTGCTTTTGAGGTAGCTTTAGTAAAAAAATAAAAAACCTTTATCCAAACCGTCTTTGAACATAGCGTATGAGTATGATCCCGAAAAATGTGTGTGTCTGTGTGTGTGTAGTATATCATTTGTCAAGGTTTTGTATAAATTGCTTAACGGAGGTGGGTTACTAGTCTTTTACGAAAGCTACTTGTAACTGAACTAACTGAAAGTCCTAAAAAGACGTCTTAAGTTGTAAGTTCTGGTTGTGATTGAACGGAGTCAGGCGAGCTATAACCGTAAATCCCGGATATATGTACCCCAGTAGAAAATCAGAGACGGACTGTGCCTACACAATTTTGTTGCATATTACATAGTTTCAAATAGATTTTGTGCTCTTTTATCGTTGTTCTTCCCAGCTGTATTGAAGGCGTCTTTGGTGTAATGGTCTAAATAATCCATTCGTCTTAACAGGGTTGATTTTGGGTGCGGAAAATTTAAAAAGTAAAGATAAGGTAATGCCTTCTCAGTCGTAAGAGATTTATGGAGAAGATTTAGGCCTGAACTTCAGGAAGGCTTTGGCATTGACTTGTTACATTCTTATCAGTAAAGACTGCCGAGGAAACTTACTAGTCAAACACAAATTTGTATTCCATTGAACGTCTATTGTAAGAATTACTCGTATAAATGAAATTAATAAAAGCTCCTTAAAGTCCCAATTCTGAGGGCAACCTTCTTTTTCACACGAGAGAGAGTTTTGAAGAAATAGAAACAAAGTTTAAGGATTATCAAAAGTTTTACAGGTTTTTAGGCTAGAATTAAAGTGTCAAAGAACATAATATTGTTGTCGGTACTGATGTCAAGGCGAGCATAGATGCTATATATATGCATTTTACTTTTACTTTTATTAATTTATTTTTATATACAAATTTTCTATATGTATGAGTGTGTGTATGTGTGTATATATTCTTACTTGGATTTTTATCTGAAGTAAATACATTATTATTATTAACTTTCCAACACTTTCTGGAGAATGGCGAATAGATCAGTCAGTAGTTAAGTTGTCACTGACGTATTAATTAATAATTAATTATTTATTATGTATTATCTATTTGGTTTCTTTGTGTTTTTGTTTGATTGTGTCCCTCCGGGTCTCCGCTGAAAACCAGCGTTGGGACGAAATCCCAACAATCGCTGAGTGGTATTCCCTTTTTTCGGCATCATATTTTTTTCTGCGGCTACTTTACTTGTTTTATCTTAGAATACACATGTAATAATTTTATCTATAGTTAAGTGTGATGTAAAAAATAAAAGGTTATTATTAGTTACCCCTGAATTTTTCGCAAAATTCAGTATTAGAAAATAAATTGACAAATAAAATTATATTATTAAAAAAAGGCTATTAGACTTACACACAGCCATTTAAATGCTGTAATACTTTAAACAAACAATGGCTTCTATGTATAAAAAGTCACGTTTTTGTAATTTTGATGACTATATCACTCAATTTATCAACTAAGGTCATTTAAGTCATATATATATGTCGGAGTGCAAGAGTCTATGGATCGCTAGTCCGTGTGTAATAGTCTGTGGAACGCTGGCGCCATCTTTGTATCGGCGTGGGGACAGAGTCAATTAGTGGCAGTCCGGCCCGTCTNATCTAATGAATAACGATGTCGGCGGAGGACCCTACGCCCCTGTGTTTTATGTTTCTCCGTTTCTCTCTCTAATCGCTCCGACATATATGATACTAAAGAAACAAATGAAAAGATATACATATATATCACTTGATTATATACGTAGGGGTCGTCAATTTCTTGAATATTCATTACAGAGCTGAACACCTTATTAGTTAGAATAATTATATAATAATTTATGGAAAAGGGAATCTCACTCAGATTGCCCCAAAATCATTGCGATTATCGCAGCCGTTACCGAAAGATTGGCAATAAAAGTGACGTTAATATAATGAAATTACCTAATTCCGCCCGGCGTTCGTCTGGACAGCATCACGTGGACTTTATGGCGTAAATTAAATATAAATCTCCTTTGTAGTGATTCGGGTTTATCAAAATCAAAATAAGCTGTTTTCAAATGTGTTTGATTTGCCATTATATTTTTATGAAAACGTATGGATTAGGTTTCATTTCACGGACTGCCTCATTGGTCTAGTGGTTAGCATGGTCGACTACAGCCATGAGGTCCTGGGTTCGAGTCCCGGGTCGGGCCAATTCAAAAACCAATATTGAGTTTTCTATTAAGATTTTCTCAATATTTGCCCGAAGTTGGGAAGTTGGCGGTGTGATCCACCCCCGTGCCTCGGAGAGCACGTTAAGCCGTCGGTCCTGCGCCTGATCTCTCTCCGGTCGTGTCGGATTCCCGTCACATCGGACTATGAGAGTGAAGGAATAGAGAGTGCACTTGTGTACTATGCCTGCCAATCCGCAGTGGAGCAGCGTGGTGGGTCTATGCTCTAAAAACCCTCGCTCCTCGGAGTGAGGAGGCCTGTGCCCAGCAGTGGGACGTTAAATGGGCTGCTACTTACTTACTTACTTACTTACAGGTTTCATTTAATCTGTTAATTGGCAATGTCATCTACATCAACTGTAATGTTACCTACATTAAGCAAATCCATCTTTTGTATGTTTTTTTCAGCAAAATAGATAGATAGATAAACAGTTTATAGCACTCAATAAAAGTATAATTCACTAATCATTGCCTCATAGGTCTAGTAGATAGCATGTTCGACTACAGACATGAGCTCCTGGGTTCGAGTCCCGGGTCGGGCCATTTCAAAAATCAATATTGAGTTTTCTATTAAGATTTTCTCAATATTTGCCCGAAGTTGGGAAGTTGGCGGTGTGATCCATCCCCGTGCCTCGGAGAACACGTTAAGTCGTCGGTCCTGCGCCCGACCTCTCTCCGATTGTGTCGGATTACTGTCACATCAGACTATGAGAATTAGGGAATAGAGAGTGTGTGTACTGTGCCTGCCAATCCGCATTGGAGCAGCGTGGGGGTTCTATGCTCTGAAAACCCTCTCTCATATGAGTGAAGAGGCCTGTGCCCAGCAGTGGGACGTTAAAGGGCTGCTACTTACCTTTTTTGTACACTAATAGTTAATGTAATAATAAAAAATCGTAAATATAACAATTAAGGATTTGCTTCAAATTTAAATACTTGCCAATTTCATATCAGGCGTTTTTTTAAGTTTGTCCATATTTGTTGGGTTAGTATTAATTTCCAGTTACATGTTTATAATTGCGTTGTACCTATAATAGATTGTGTACTGATTCATATGTAGTATAAATACACTACAATAAGAGGACCCTCATTCTAGCTGTTAAACGGAACTACGAATAAATCATGAAAATATATATCCACGTTCTCCATATGTCCGAGAATAAGAGAGAAAGGAGCATTAAGCATATGGATCTAACGTTCTCCGCCGACATCGTCATTAGTGGCATTCATAATTCCATATTATGGGCTGTGGTGGGTAATGTTGGTGCAATCAAAAATTTATTAATTAACAGAGATTATAATGTTCAATCACTAAATGTTCCGGATATCAATTTAAACAAAATCATTAATAATAATAGCTAGGAATGGGGACAGTTTCAAAAGTCGACCGCACCGGCGGGCCGTCACCCGAGAACTGGGGGACACGTGACAGATTGTCACGCCGAAAGACAGATGGCGCCAGTGTTCCACAGCCTATAGCACTCCGACATATATATGTCGGAGAATAAGAGAGAACCGAGATGCATAAAGCACAGGGGCGTAGGGTTCTCCGCCGACATCGTTATTAATTGGATCCATAAATTAATTACTTATTCTGTGGGCGTTCATGGGTATTGTTGGTGCAATCAAATACTTTATTAATTAACTCGGTTTATAATGTTCAATCACTTAATGTTCCCGATATCAATTTACACAAACTCATTAACACTAATAGCTAGGAACGCGACAGTTTCACCGGACTGCCATCATTGACTCTATCCACGCCGATAGATGGCGCCAGCGTTCCACAGACATCTGCCCTCCGACATATATATATTTCAATAAAATCGTGGGCATCAAAACTGTAAGCCGATATACAATCATAACTAGTTCGACTACAGATGATCACATAAATTTAAAACAAACAGTTTATATTTTATAAATAAATAAACTAGAATATATATAAAAAGATATTACCTACTCATTTTACTTTTTTTTTACTAATATTTCTGTCCTAGGATCTTAAATAGAAAATAATTCGATTAAGTGCTCTATATTAGTCAGCACTTTGGTGTTAAAATATACTAATATGTATATGAAAATCATTGTCAATCGCTTAATCTAACAGTGTTTCACAGCGATGAACTTCAAAGCTACGATTTTGATATATATTTTTTTTCATTTTATTTCAAAAATATCTCGATACATATCATTTATTTTAAACCAGAGATGGTTTTGAAAGTAAATCCGAAAAATAACTGGTATGAATAAACTTAAGCCGCCCCTGTGCTCATCTGCACAGCATCACATGGATTTTTATGGCGACGTGCTTTTGCAGTCTTGAATTAAATATCATCCCCACTTAAAGTGCTTTCAAGCAAGATTTTACGAAATATGAGTTTAAGGGGGCGGGCAAATTAAAAACTCATGTTTTTATTTATAACAAAGGCAAAGTTACCTTTTAAAATTGTGATAAAGCCTAGTTATAGTCACTCATTGACTGCTGTTTTTAATTGTGCTAGATGAGTTGAAACCTAATAGAAATGAGTAAGGTAAGCAGCGTCCTATTTAGGTCCTACTGATGGGTTTCTTACGCGCAGGAGAGATAATTTTTATATAATAGATGCACCAGGCTGCTCTACATCCAAATTATAAGGCTACAGTAAGGCTCAGAATATACAAGTTCCATATAAGAATGTTACCGATCCATGCCTTATATTGATGAACAGAATGGTGTAATGATTGGTAATTAGAATCTACCGAATTGTTTTAACCTTCTAGTACATCATCTATATCATCATTATCTTTATTTTTAATGAAATCCATAAACTTAACGTTCTCTTTACTTACTTTACTACATCTAGGGTTGATTATCTAAGTGTTAGAAAATTAATACTCAATCAAATGAAGTGCTTCGTTTTTTGCAGTTAAAAGAGAATCTGACGCATCGGTGTGTGGAAAAGAGCCATAACAATAATTCGAGGGACTCCTTTGGTTAATAATTTAACGGTAAAAAACGGCGGGATTGGGGAGATCGTGCTTCAGTGTACAGTTTATCACCAACCGTCTGACTTCATTGTTCATTCGGAGTATATAACCTTTTAACCGTGATATTGCGACTAGCACTATATCTGTTAAATGAGGTCTTAAAATCTACGTCTTTTAGATTAAATTCACATTAAAGTCACACAGCATTAGCTCGTCATAACTAATTCCGATTACATAGAACATTAAGGTGTATAATGACCATTTAGCTATTGACATTTCACAATATGACATTGACCGAAGATGAAACGGTATGCTTGTTTAATACCCAGATATTGCTCCACTTGTACTGGTCATCATATGCCTTGTAAACCTTAAATTATATATAAAATCATCTTTAAAATGACGAATAAATCTTATAAACAATAATTTTTACAATTTATGATTATTTTGATATTAAATCCACTAAAACTTTAGGATACAATGTTAAGAATACGACAGATTCTCTTCTATCGAATTGCAAAACAGTAGACGATAATCAAACATTGAATTTATGCATAATAAATAATCTGTCTTTCCATTACTAAAAGTAAGCATCAGTGAAATTATTGCAAATTAAAAAATGTTGGTCGAGCATTTTGCTCAAAAGTGTTGCATGAAAGTTCTTGATTAAATTCCCCAATCCCTAATGAACGTTTCAGTTTTTTAACCAGTATATAAACAAATATGAACAATAACAATATATATCTATGTAGTTTATTTTTCTGTCTACCTATATGTCCTATTATAAATGAAAATCGTATTTATTTGAAGAAAATTGAAACATAGCAAGAAAATGTGATTGCTTTAACGAAATGCTACATAGAAATAATTGCTGTAAGCGACTTTGCCTTTTTTAAGTTTTTGGGTACAATTGATATAAGACTATGAAGTTTTTCTCCAATCTATTACAGCTATAGGATTAAATAAAAGGTTTTTGCAACTAATTTTCGGTAGCGATTACAAATTCATCACAAATTATTATTATAAGTAAACCTTTTGTAGGGCACTGTGTCTATTTTCTTTGAAATTTACAGTGTTTTGTCTTATTTTGTTTTATTTAAAAACTGTTCATGTTTTAGAAGTAGTTTTGTAAAATTAAATGAACTTTTATTTAAAAAAAAAAACAGTACAATTTTTTACGTTAAAAACTGTTTTGTGTTTAAACAAAAAAATAAATTGTATCACCAAAAATCCAATACGTAAAGGGAATACTCTTTAGTGATATATTTTTAAGAATGTATGTACTTGCTCTTATATTTTAGATACAAGCTTTTAGGATACGAATTGAGGGTAAAGCAAAATGCGCTTTACTCGACATAAATAAAAAAGCACACTCTTAGTAATTCTGGTAAGCACTCTCGGTACAGCTGAAAGCGCTGCAGCGCTGCACTTAGTGGGAGCAGCTGCGATATTAAAAGTATACTCATTACAAACGACTTTCGCACTCCGTTGTATATTTAGACTAACTGGTGTCTGTGACTTCGTTTGCGTAGGATTAAAACTTGCTCATATAGATATTATGATATAAGCATGCTTTATATCCAAATGATCGTCCTTAGTGACGTAATTTCGTTCTTGTCTTCAGACTTGCTCATCATTTACAAGGTAAAAATGATTATTAATGTAAATGAGGAATAGACAAGGTCCCAATATGGAACCCTGGGGAACTCCCAGTTTCGTTACAGACCCATCGAAAATCTTCCCATTAACATAGGCCTTTTGTATTTTATTGGTTAAAGAGGAACTAACTAAGTTTCATGCTACATGTTTATGCCATAGTGAGGTAATTTCTCGATCAGAGTTTCCTATTGAACACAATCGAAAGCCTTAGACAAATCAGAGAAACGTAAACGTGTCTTGTGATTCATCCTAGGCTTCGTTAACAAACACCAGCATCGGTTGTTGAGTGAACCCGAGTAAATCTAAATTGCTTATAGTGCAATAGATTATATCTTTAAAAATGTTCTAGCAACTTGTTCAAAGATTCTCAAATACTTTACTGAAAGCCTAAAAAGACGGTATTGGCCTTGGTATCATTTTAAGGTACTTCATTAAACCAGTAAATAACTCTCTATTAACACAATTATTAAAGATTTCAGTCATGTCAGGTGAAACTATGTCTATTAATAATCGTACAAGGTTAATAGATACATCTCATGAATCATTAGTGTTTATATTATTGATTAAATTAAATAATTTAATATCGTCAGAGCTTATCAACATAATTGAATTTGAAAATATTATATTGAGTGCTATGGTGAAGTGTTAATTAAGTTTTCGGGTATTTTCCTATAGCTAAAAATAATAATAATAAAATTTTTAATGTCAATATTTTTAGTGTATTATATACTTAATCTATTATATATGTCATATTAGTCTGGCGTAAAAGTCGTCTCTTTGGCGTAGGCCTCTTCCAAATTCTTCCAGGTTGCTCTATCTCTGGCTTGGAGCATCCAGTCCGGACCTACTCTTTCTGTAAAGTTATCTTTAGTCGCCCCCCTTTTTTTCTGGTCTCCATGAACCTATACTGTCACCTTCTTAGTCCTGATGTCAATTAATTTGCATACATGTCCAGCCCACATCCATTTTAAAGTTCTGATAATTACTATTACATCTTATAATTTAGTGCTCTTCCGTACTTTTTTGTTATTTATTCTTAATTCTTATCTATATCTTTGATTCTTAATCCCAACATGCTTCTATCGATTTTCATTTGACAAATGGACTGCTTTTCTTCCAGTTTATGTCAAGATGGATACGATTTTTCGATAGTAACAGAAAAGAAGAAAACAAAAAAAGACAGTTACCAGGGTTACTTTGCGCTTTGTCCTTTAAATAGGAAGGCTACACCCATCAATGAGACATTATTAGATATGATGCTTTACAATTGTTTTCAAAGGTCTTTTTAAGTTTAAGTCGCATAGATTTGTGTTCGATAACCATTTTGATATAGATGCTATAAACATTTTACGCGCACTAAGCAGGTAGAAAACAAAGACACATTTCAGAGTCTTTCACAAAACCTCATATACGTTTCAACAAATCCTCGGGCAGGGCGTGATTCCGGGGTCGGTTGTGAAGTGCGGATTTCGCCGAGAATCCCGGTTTACGATCCTAAGACCCCCCTTTTCCAGGGGGTGGGACAGAGATATACGTGCTTACATATAACTGGACTTGTATTACGGTTTAATGTTGCGACTATTTTTGTTTTGTGCGAGCTTCTCTCCGCTTTACTTGATTCGTCAAAGTAACCTTTATTTACACCCTCGAAATTATATTTCTAACAAATCAAAATTCTTTCTATACTACATTGACTGATGAGAAGGGGTTTTCATGTTATGAGTTTAAAAACTTCAAGCTACATAGCGTGGGAATTCAATTACATTTTTTTGTCTCTCCCTAAATCTCTTTAATTTTTATTTTATGTTAACTAAAATAACCGTATAAAACATGATATCAAAGTGTTCAACAAGGACAATCTTCAAAGTTTCAGGGATACAAACAAACCAAGCTTACATAAACATAAGGCGATTCAATCACTCGCTATACCACAGCCTGTAATTCAAAATGGAAACTAAACAATCTTGTCTTGAAAGCAACATAAACAAGGAGTTGTTTTTAGAGACAAATAGATTCACTACATATTGACAGTATTCTAAGAATATTCAGGAAAAAATTGTTGAGAAAATAATAAACAGTAGTTAACAAATGACAATTTTATTTAGGAAGCAGTAACCTATTAACCACCCACTGCTGAGTACAAGACTTTTCGCTTATGTGAGAGAAAGTATTTAGTGCAGAAACCCACCATGCCACTCCAGTGTCGGTAGGCAGGCAGGGATTCCTCAGAAGAGGAGAGGATTTCCTCAGAATTTTAACTTTCATCAGAAACCATGATTATGTCGGTTTCCATTCAAAAAAGCTAATATATAAGTAGGCGCATACAATACTATTACAGCAAAGCAAAAGGAAGTCAGCAAAAGGAAGTTTCAAATACACACAAAATACGTGAAGGAGAGCTTAGGTGTTTTAGTTAATTGTTTAATTGTGGAGGTCCATTATGAGGTTTTTGTAATTTGTGGCTAATTGAACGTGGTGTTAGGAAGATATAACTCGCTAATATATAGGAAGATACAAAGACGATGAACACCTATAAAACCTCTTGGCTAGAAAATCTACAGACGTGGTTCAGACTTAGCACCAGATTGCTACAGTTGCTGCTACAGCGGGATGTGTGCAGCAATGGGACACTATTTACTAATAGGCGAGAGGGTTTCTGGAGCATAGACTCATTGCACGTTGACAGGCATAGAATACAACTGTATGCGGTAAAACATGAGCACTCTCTATTCCTATATTCTCATATTACCATGTGACGGCAACACGACACGACCGGAGAGAAATCAGGCGCAGTAGCGACGGCTTATCATGCTCTCTGAGCACACAGCCGACTTCCCAACGTAGGACAAACACTGAGAATTTCTGAATAGAAAATTGAATATTGATTTTTGAGTTTGCCTGTTTCGGGACTTGAAACCAGGACCTCATTTCTGTAGCTGAGCATGCTGACCATGTTAAGGAGGTAGTCAGCCGTATACAAAATAGAAATAGCGCAAATGATAGACGACCTCCAGTAGTAGATGCTATTCTCAGGAAAAAGATTTTCCTGTCGTTTTATTTGCAAACGAACATACACTTTCTATAATTTTAATATATGTATGGCATTGGAGTGTTCGTGCAGGTCACATTTCACAAGCGGTCGGGTCGCAGCGGACGTTTACGATTCACTCCGCAGTTGGAATAGATATGTGTTGTGTAAACGCCACTTAGGGGGTGATTTATCGAACCCACTCCCATGTATGTACTTTATATCCCCTAAATCATAAGGTATTGCTTTTTTACGGCAATGTTTTAATGACTTATGAGTTACAATCATTGACTTTGTAAAGCTGCACAAATACCAAAAAGGTGGTCTGTATTAAAATGATTAATATTTATTTTAAAAAGATTATCGACCTCAGTTAAGGTATCTATTCCAGAATGATTTTATATATGTCGGAGAATAAGAGAGAACGGAGAAGCGTAAAGCACAGGGACGTAGGGTTCTCTGCCGACATCTTTATTAATTTCTTATACTGAGGGCGCTCATGGGTAATCTTGGTGCAAGCAAACACTTTGTTAATTAACTCGGATTATAATGTTCAATCACTTAATGTTCCCGATATCAATTTACACAAACTCATTAACAACAATAGCTAGGAACGCGATTGTTTCAATAGACGACCACTCCGGACGACCGCCACTCGAGAACTGCCGAGAGACGCGCCGGACTGCCACTTATTGACTCTGCCCCACGCCGATACACAGATGGCACCAGCGTTCCACAGACTATTACACATGGACCAGCAATCCACAGACTCTTGCACTCCGATATATATAAAAGACATTTTGGTTCTATTATTCAATAAAAAGCTTTGTGGCTAAAATCTTAATAAATACAATTTGTCTTCATATTAAAAAAGAAATAAATTTCCCGAACAAGTGAACATTACCGTGGAAATTATCACCGGACTACCCTCCCAAAACTAATAAGAGGAACGCATGTTGACAGTTGACAAATTCGTTAATTCCATACTGAGACCAGGGGTCGGTAAGAAACACATATCGTCCAAGGGACGCAGTTTTGTTAGAATCTTGCATAGTTTTTCAATAAACCCTCTAAATATCTCATCGCTCTTTCCAGCTTTAGATACTTTGGTGCTTATGTAAATGAAGGTAATAGAGCAGAGTTCTTTGCCCATAAAAATAAAATTGGAATGTTTGTTTATAATAATGTCATAAATAACAAGAAATTACAAGATAAGGCCAATTTTTTGTGCCATGCGGAAATACATATTTGTTTATTATCCCTTTCTGAAACTGTTAGAGCTTTTCGGACAGGAATTTAACAATATTTCCCCTTGGTGGCACGTATTTTTTTGATATAGTGGAAACTAGACACGCCCAAAGCCTCCTCCTCGTTTTACGCATGTAAATACTAAGGGGTTTACTGAATATGCCACCTATTACGTCAAGCATGGAAATAATATAATGAAAAAGTGATATTCCGTTGTAGGTTTGTTTAAGAAAGCTCTCAATTTTTGTGTGCTTTGCATCTTAAAGGATACTATAGAAAAATACGCTTAAGGTAATTTGAATGTTATCTGACCATTCAAATACCACGTTACAAACACATGATCCAATGTTAGCGTGCTAGTTATCATTGGTAACTCCGGGTTACGAGTTGCCTTCCTGATAAGAAGACCAGTCAAGTTGGACAGCCCCCTCTATGATACGTGTCGTTATATTAATCAATTGCCATAAGTTGTTGTCGTACCCGGAAATGTGACCAATCTAGTTGGAATACTGTAGCTTACACATCTACATGATCTTTGACAAGTACTATTAATTGTTCCAGGTTTATGTCATCTTTCCTTGACAGATTAACTAGTGTAGTCGGACAGCAACATGTTGGATGCCAGTCGTCCATTTCTTCAGTTACTTTTAGCTGTTCTAAATTGTTGTCGTTCCTTGGGAATTGGAGAAAAGAACGCTTGGATCCTGCGAACGAGTACTCGATGTTTTAGGCCAACGAGTCCGTCAAGATATTACTCAAAGTCTTCGTGATGTAATCAAGTGGCCGTAACATTCGGCGGTCAAGTATGCAGTGAGATTGTCCCGGCAGGATTGTCCCTAGATTGCTCCCAACAATTCTAGAATGTCCGAGTCACTTTGCTTATTGCGATATATTTGCGAGCGTCGCTGGAATTCAGGATTTTCGGACAATCGTCGGACGTTTATCGTTATTGTGGACGGTGATGTATGTTACAACTGTTTACTGTGGATAATCTTCATTTCGTTGCATTTGTATTATATTTTACTAGAGAGGAATGGATTTTCACGTTGGAATTTAATTATATTACTGAGATATTAGGTTTTCTACAAAACTAGTACCGTATTTAGTATAGATTCCACATATTTACTACACTAACATCTTGGTGGAGATCTGGCTGCAGCCTGTGACTTCTTACTTTTTTGTGATTTATTTTGCGAAATCTGCCCAGAAATAGGGTAGAAGGAGTATATATTATCTATCCAGCTTCACAAGCTTTAATATAGCTTTTCACATTATAAAACTTATAGGATGCAGAAGTAATAATGTTTTTAATTTAAAAGTATTATGAAAGTATATTTGTAATTCGTTTTTAGGCAAGTAGTTTAAAAAATCCCGTTTTCTATATTAAGTTTATATTTATAAAATCATACAAATAAACTGAAACCAATAACCTGGTAAGATAATGTTATGCTGTGCGACCATATAAGGTCACAATAAGGTTTACATAAAAAAGGAGATAGCATTAATATCCCACTGCTGGGCTCAGGCCTCCTGACGCTTAGCAGAGAGGGTTTTTTTAAAGCATAGACCCAGTAAATGTTTATATTATTGTATATTATTACTTAAGTGTTTTAAATATTGTGACCTATTTTGGCTGTTTTAAAAATAAAATAAAAGTGCATTCATACAAAGTACATCAGAAGTGAAACTTCTTTGGCAAACTAACTTTTAAGTCTTTTTATAATTATACAAATCTAAATCTTTAGATTTCCGAGACTAAGAGGGTGGGAAAAAGGAAGATATGTTAGGAATTTTATGAACTTAATTGGCATTAAAATAAATTATTAAAGTGTCGTAAATTAATAATAATGACGAGTGGCAAATTAAAATGCCACATGTTATATGTAAATATTAAAAGTATCTAAGCTTCAAACGAATTAATATAAAAAGCACATCTTCGTGACGCTAAAAACGCTTAGCATCCGTAAAAAAAATTACCCTCATGCGCCTAAATAATTTTAACTTCAAAAAGAAAAGGTTGCCAAAGGAGTGTAGATAGATACTCGTATATGGGTTTGTTGTATATAAAGTTTTCTGTATAGTTAGAAAACGATTCTGTGCTTGAATTTTATAAGCAAAGGAAAATTGCCGCCTCCACTATTTCATAGCTGCGGCACCAGAGTGGCATGGCTCGCGTGGAATGCGACAGTCACCTCCCTTATTGCACCGTGACAATTGATGTTTGTACTGGCCGCTCTTTGTCACCGCTTAAATCCAAGTTTAAAAGCTCTCTATGGTATAGCCAGTGAGTTAGACAACATTGAGTGCTTAAATTAATACCAGATAACTTCTTAGCACGTTACTAATTAAGACCGTCGCTATTATAAGTTTTAGAACGCATAGCTTAAGTGGTTACGTGTCCAATTTCGTCGGAATCTACATATTCTTTCTCTTCTGTATTATTTGTTTTTGGATCCAAACAGTCTTTAATACTTCAAAAATAGCTTCTATTTCCTTTACTATCGTGGCAGTTTGGGCAAAATTTTTACGGATGAAACCCGTGATTAGCGTCACGAAGATATGACACTTTAACTTGCCACGCGTCATTTAATATACTATTTTTCATAAAATATAAAATAAAAATATTTCATAAATACTCTTTTCCAATATTGACAAAAAACACGTGGCAATTTACAATTCGTCACTTGTGATTTCAATAATTATTTGTATTAATTTTCGACAATTTAATAATTTAATGACAATTAAATTCAACATAACATAACATATTTTCCTTTTTTCCTCCCTTTAAGAAAGTTTTAAAAGTTTTATATTTGTATAGATAGAAACAAGACTTAAAAATTAGTTTGCCAAAGAAGTTTCACTTCTGACATGCGTACTTTGAACGCATGCACTTTTAATTATATTATGGTGAGGTCTTTGTAGTTAGCGCAGAAGACATTCTATTTATGGCTCGAGAAGAATCGTCGTCGTCGTCGTCGTCGTCTTCGTCGTCTCAACCAATGGACGTCCACTGCTGGACAAAGGTCTCTCTTAATGAATTCCAATGGGCCCGATCTTGCGCCGCTTGTATCCAGGGGCTGCCAGCGACCCGTCTGATATCATCGGTCCACCTGGTGGGGGGTCTGCCGACGCTGCGTTTTCCGGTGCGAGGCCGCCACTCTAGCACCTTCGGGCCCCAACGTCCATCGGTTCTGCGAACTACATATGGTTCCGAGACATGGCCGCTGACTATGGGGCTTGTAAGAAGACTCAGAGTCACTCAGCGGGCAATGCTCGGGGTTTTCCTACGTGATCAAATCAGAAATTAGGAGATCCGTAAGAGAACTAAAGTCACCGACGTAGCCTACCGAATTGCAAAGCTGAAGTGGCAATGGGCAGGGCACGTAGTTCGAGAAGAATAAAGTATGATAAATAATAATGAAGTATCTGAAAATAGTAATACCTAATTTACCAAATTAAAAGAGCATTTCAATAGTTACGATAGCGGTCATAGGATTGCAATAAATTCTTCAGAAAATCAAACGTTGAATGCTCCTATACATTGAAGTTTTTTTAAAAGATTTCTTTACCGTAGAAGATACACCGGACTTTAAAATAATACTAATAAATCCCATCTAAAGTTACTATGTAAACATTTAAAACTCAAAACCAAAAAATCACGTAGTACTTTACAAAAAACAAAATCAGGATGTATTGCAGTTTCAAGATGAAAGTTTGTGTAGGTACTAGCCACTGCCAAATTCTGGCACGATAAGTATTTGAAAGTATGACAATAGCCAGTCTACTACAATTTGGCTTCCCAATCAAAGGCTTTGCATTTCTTGGGAAATTTGAGTTATAGTCATAGGTCCAATCTCCATTACACAGATTTACGAATCACATGTATTGTCTTCCAGTTAATTAGCATTCCGGTATGTTGTCATATGTAAAATATAGAAATTTCTTTTTACAAAGTTTTTGTAGTCATTACAATGGGCAACTGAGTTATCTAAACAACCCCATAGTACACTCCAATTAAACAAATGTCATTTTATCGTCATATGGCACTTAGTGGGACTTGAAGGATGATTTGTAATATTTAAAAACTATCCTATTTAGTAGTAGAATATTAAAAAAATTGTGGAGTATTAGATAATGTAGATGGCGAATGACAATAAGTTGTAAAATATATTAATTTCAGTTTTTGGAGACATTTTCTTCCCATATAAATGGTGCTTGGCCCTGGAAATTATGTCAATTAGAGAAAAGGAAGATAAACTCTATAGAGATGTGGTGTTTGCTGGGAATGTTATGGACCGAATTTCGAACCAATGCTTCTGTATTGGCGAAACTATTGGCGGACTATTGGTCCCTTGTACGTATTATGAAAACAACTATTGTTAATCATAATTTACTACAATAATACATAGGCATCCTAAACAACCATTTCTTTTTCATCAGAACCCATCTGACAAAATCCCCTATCACAGAGTAATCCACCTCTTTTTCTTCGACAGAATGCTTTTTTTTTGAAAATCATTACTTACGATTGGACTAGTCTGTGCAAATAGGTAAAAATTTCGAACACTCATGAGGTATGTAACATCAGTCCAAAATAACGCCAGTACGTGATGATTAGGACCGAGCTGTCCAAAGAGCAACAATCAAGAAAAAGAAATAGTAATTTCATAATGCTAACAGATAAGGAATTTATAGGAATTTTGAAAGCTGTGCTGTACCAAGACTTAAAGTTTCACCAAAAACTTGACTAGGGCAATCTGTGGAACCATGTTTTAACAAAAAAATCAATAATGGTGTATTGTAGACTCGCATCACAACAAAACATAACACCACACCCCTTACATTAATATCAAATTCATATTCAATTCTAATAATTTGACACCCTACACCACTAATCCGGAGTACGCTCTATTACCCGAATCCAATATAAAACGATGACAAAATGAATTGCCACTCGACCGCTCCGAGACAATGGGAGAGGGTTGGCCTATCATTTAGTCGGATTATACGTAATGCCAATAATAGGGCTTCTGACATTCCCGTTGCACTATTGCGAGCAACTAATTCCGATAATTCCCCGCTTTTTAGTTAAGAACGAATACATTTTAAAACCGTATAAAAACGCTTCCAGGTTCGATGTCGCTAATAATACTACCATGTTAATATTCATTTTAAATTTTTAATTTAGTTTTTTTTTAGTTACACAAAGTACATATGTTTGAGTATAATATGTATGTTGGGTATTTAATCAGTCGCACTTTACGACAAAATACTTATATGTAACACGTATAAGAGAGAAGTTTCAACTCCTCCAATTCGATAACCACAAATACTTACTCCCGTTACTCGTATCCACCAAGGCATTGCGGGAGTTTAACAAGAAATCATAACTAAAACCTACAATAAACTTGATGCCAAAAATTTAGGATGGTTTCACTTCTAACAGAAGGTTTTTCAATTGAAACTTCTTTAGTCGCATGAGGGAAAGATTTTTCGGATGAAACGTGTGATTATCGTCACGAAGATGTGCTAGGATTTAATGCCAATTCGTTTCAAGGTTAGGTAGTTTTAATATTTACAAATAACACGTGGCATTTTAATTTGCCACACGTCATTTAATCATTTAATATACTATTTTTCGTAAAATACAAAATAAAATATTTGATAAATACACAATTTCTGAAATTGACAAAAACCACGTGGCAATTTTGTTTACAATTCGTTATTAGAAATTTCAACAAATTATCTGTAATAATTTTCAACTTTTAATATTTTAATGAAAACTAGATTCCTAATTATCTTCGTTTTTCCTTCCTCTAAGTCTCGGAAATCTAAAGCTTTAGATTTGTATACATATAAAAAAGGCTTAAAAATTAGTTTGCCAAAGAAGTTTCACTTCTGACATGTGTACTTTTTACGCACGGACTTTTTTATTAAATTTACCCTAACTGCGTGGCTCTTATTGCATAACAAAAATATTTTATATAACAATTACAAAAGCTGTCCGATATAATAAGATTTGATCAAACAATTGTTCAGTGCAGACATTTGGCGGTGTTATCATTGCACTCGACTGCAACATCATGACGATTACCTTTGTTGCTCATTTCAACACAAATTTTACCTTTATCGCAATAGTAATAAGGGTCATAATAACTTGAATTTGGCAGTGCTGGTTTGAGAAAACACTCCGCATCTGCCGCCATTGACGGCGAATAACACTTACAGCGACCAATCAAAACATGGTTAATTTAATTATTTGATGCGTTTATTTTGAAGATTAATCTGTGGCTTTGGTACCAAATAATCTATCTACACTAATATTATAAAGAGGAAAGATTTGTATTTTTGTATGTAACGAATAAACTCAAAAAGGGCTGGACCGATTTTAATAATTCTTTTTTCATTAGAAAGCTACATTATCACTGAGTAACATAGGCTACATTTAGTACAAGATTACTACAGAAATCTTCAGAAATCCCTATTAAAACCAACCTGTGTAAAAAAATTAGCCATAAAATGTCTTTTATCACATCCGCTGTGAAAAGTATTAATGATAGGACAAAAACATGTTTGACAATATTATAGAATATATCAATATATACAAAAAACTTCGTGTCTAACTATTGTAGTTACGTCACTATAACTGCTTTTTTACATTTAACAAATTGATAGAAATACCGATCAAAATCAGACCGTGTTATCCATACCATTTATAAATTTTTATCCAAATAAATAATTTAATATTCAAGACTGTCTCAATACCTGACGATTACTTTTTGAATTATTGCAATCAGATATTCTATTCAAAAGATATCATGAAATTAAAATAAAAATACATGCCGGCGGCGGCCGCCACGCAGCGCATCGAGTAACTAACTCGACGAGAGAGGGAGGGAGGGAGAGTGCGGGAGAAGGGGGTGCACCTTTAGGAACTATGTAGACAGTCGGCTCTTTACGCATTTTTTAACACATTTTTATGCTTCACTTAAAAAGTCCTTTTCAGAGCTACTTAGTTTTAGTATTAGGAATCACACTTTTTCATAATATTTATCAATTCATGGTCGTTTTAATTATCATGCTTATAATTTAAATATCTGTACCTATCTATGTCTACCCGTGCGAAGCCGGGACGGGCCGCTAGTATGTATATATAGAGTCCCTTATTCCCTATATCATGCTAATACTAATGCGTTTGTTTCAAAATAAGTACTTTAATCCTTTAGCTATCCAGTGCTGTAATTGTATTTTGGATGGAGATTATAGATATGTAGCTACACCACCAAATTGTATCCCCGGATTTTGTTATCAGCCGTTTTTTTGAATTGGTTCCTTATCGATGCGATTTTGAAGAAGTATTCACGTGAAAACTAGTTAAGACAGAATAAAATCTGTCAAACCAGCGAATCTTTCATATAATAGTAAAAGCTATCAAATAAAAACATACAATCCAACGAGAATCCAAAAAGGTATTGTAGTATCTTAAAATGATCGTTATCTTAATTTTGTATAGTATCTGATAGAAAACAAGTGATTATTTAACTTACTATTTATTGATTCTCAGGTAAGCACGTTATCGTCCTTGATTATATCATCATTTACACGTGAAATAAGAAACATGTGATGAACCATTTAAAAAATCTCTGTACCTTCTGAAATTTCTTCTTTCTTACCTCATTGTTTAAATTATAGCAATTTGGTAAACAACTCCTCATTTTTAACAACGCAAACTATTTATTTATAGCATTAGTATATAGATACTAATATTATAGATGTGAAAGTAACTTTGGCTGTTATATTTTCAGCCTTATTCAGGCCTGGAAATTGTTTTTTTTTTTACATAGAGATAGACGAGAGAGACATAGGTAAGCTTCCTTGCGGAAATATCACTTTAAAGTGGTGAAATAACTTATGAAAGCCTATGTGAGAAATCCTATTAAATTCTGAAGTGAGGGGATTAAATAAAACCTATTGATTTAAATATATATCCTAGGGATTAAGACAGCGTTTTCGATAAAAGCTTCTAGGTGGCTTAACTTTTTCCGACACTTCCAATGCTTACGGATACATTTCAGCTAATTTACACAAAACCTTAACAATTTACATACTTAAACCTTCCTCATGAATCACTCTATCTATTTTTGAAAACCGTATACAAATCCGCTAAGTATTTTTGAGTTTATTGCGAATATACAGCATCTGTCTGTCTAACGTCGAAATACTTTATTGTTTATGTAAGGATTCGTTTATATTGCGTGATATTTATAGTGTTTATGGTTTTAACACTAGGATATAATATATATATTATCTGTGAGTGCAGTATCTTTTGTCGTATTTATTGTAATTAACGTAATTTTCCATTTGTGCAGGGCGTGGCACGTGACTCGCGCGTGGCGCTAACCTTTTTTACCAATTAACAGATTGGTACGCTATTGAAGTATTAGGATTTTGTTATTTCGTGATTAGCTGGTTGTATTCGTTTGATAGCATGAAGTCGCGAATTGAATTATATATTTTAATGTTCATTAATCTGTACATCTAAGAAAAATTGAAGTACCAGTTTATGAAATGAAAATAAACGCATTAAAAAAGGCACCTTAATTTTTTCACGTCAGTCATTGATATCCTTATTCTTATATTATCATCTGTTGTAGTAATTTAAAACTCTATATAACATAAATTAAACTTATTGGAAATTTTAAACTGGCTTGTATACATACATTAATTAAACTATTATACTCGTATGTATAGGCATCGTTATATTATAAAAACGCCATCTCACATTGACTAATAACGTTTATTCCCTCCAATATTTAAATATACATAACTTGCACTATACTAATTATTACTACACTATATGAATTTATAAAATTTAGCACTATTTCTCTTAAAACACCATCACTATAAGGAAGCTTTATTCGTACAATTGTTTCGTTCGTTAAAGTTACCACGAGTTGCATAATAGTTTTTGATATTTTTGAATGTTGCCACGATATTATTCAATACTCCCAACATTTCAGAGTTATCAATGTTGTCACCCAACTATCTATAGTCTAGTAATTACCTTATAATATATTGTGTGAGGCTTTAAGAGGCTGTAATTTTTTTCACATTTCTTTCTCTATCTATGCCTATGTCGTATAAAAATACCATTAGTATCGTGAGCATTATTTACAAGAACTGTTTTTGAATAAAATGGTCTATTGTCGAAGGATATCATAAGCTAGTTTTTTTGTTAAGTAGAGATTCCTTTGATCATTGCAATATTATATAACCTAAGGTTAATAATATATAGTTACTAAGGTTAAGTACCTAAGGTTAAGTACTTAAGTGGATACCCCAAGAAATAGATTCTTTTTTATTAAAAGTAATAGAGTTGCGCAAATTCATAATGCCATTAAAAATGGAAGTTGGAGGTAGAAAGGTGAAATATCGATAGTCTTGCTGATAATATTAGCGTAGCAATATCTACTTGGATATTATAAAATCAGTTTGACTTTGACATTATATGATTATCACAAATCAATAATAAGCACTGTAAGTCTCGTTTACCAGATGTCGTATTCAGGATTAATCACTATAAAACGTCCGGGTCGGATTTAAAATCAAATTTATTGTTTAAATAATCACCCAACTCTGATGTCTGGCACGCGTTGTGCACGCGGCTCATCCGATACGATTGCTACTTTATTCCCCACTTGGGTTCATCAAGAATTACCTTCCCCTACCCCCTTACGCATGATTTTTGATGACTTCTTCCCCGCACTGACTATTTATTCTCTATCGAAATTAAAGCAGCCAAAATAATCCGTCCTTGCTTAGTTCAAAACGTGTTCAATCGCACAATGTCTTCAAGTAAATAGTAAAGTAAATTGTGGAGTTTCAACGACGTTTTAGTTTAGGCGTGCTTTACTTTTACCACTACAATAATGTGTGTCAGACAGCTACCCTTAAATAAGTCTGAAGCTGTATTTTTGGTAACAAGTAAAGGTAGGTGACGTATTACAAACGAAGAATATCAATGAAATCTAAGAATACAAGATGAAAGTAAAAAAACAATCATGGTGTAAGTAAAACAGCTGATGCAAACCATGGGTGCCGCCATGCTTTGCAGAATATCTTTCACTTGGCCTCCAAATTACACCCGACTGTAATGCAATAAAAGGACCAAAATATTTGAAAGACAGAGATAATAATAAAAATTTTTTATCTCTTTCTCTTGATATTGGTAGTAAAAAAGGTAAGGTAAGTGACAGTCCATTAACGTCCCACTGCTGGGCACAGGCCTCCTCACTAGTTCATATAGTAGTTATATATCTAATGAGTTGTTAATGATAATAAAACTTTCTGAACCGGTTGTAGATTTGTTACCAACGAACAGACTACTGACGATTTAAAAGTGCTTTTTGAACCTACTTGTATTAAGAATGTTTAGATTTTGATAACCTACAAATATATAAGTAAGTAAGTAAAGTAAGTAGCAGCCCATTAACGTCCCACTGCTGGGCACAGGCCTCCTCACTCCGAGGAGCGAGGGTTTTTAGAGCATAGACCCACCACGCTTCTCCACTGCGGATTGGCAGGAATAATACACCTGTGCACTCTCTATTTCTTCACTCTCATAGTCCGACGTGACGGAAATCCAATACGACCGGAGAGATACCAGGTGCAGGATCACACACTGATGGAGCACACCACCAACTTCTCGACTTCGGGCAAGTATTGAGAAAATCTTAATAGAGAACTCAATATGGATTTAGGGACTCAAACCCAGGATCTCATGTCTGTCATCGAACATGCTAGCCACTAGACCAATGAGGCAGTCTAGATTTTGGGAGTACGGTTGGTAAATTATCAATACTTTTTCGCTTCTATTGTACATAAATCATATTAATATCAGTACAAGGGTAACGCCAAAGCAAAATATAACCCTAAACTAGTTCGGTCAATTTGAATAAGACTTCATGATTAATATTAGGGAATCATCCGTCGAAATCTGTTCCTTCGGGAGTGCTTCGGCCGGTTCGGGCCCAGTGCTATTGCACGCTGGGGTCGTTTCGGCCCAGCGGGGTTCTCACTAGCTAATCGCGATAATGTGTTTATTGAATTAGCGGCGCGTGCGTCCGCGCTACGGTTGCACATGGGCTGATACTTGTTGGGGTTGATCGATGGTTTCCTTCGAGTGGTTTAAAAAAACCGCTAGTATTACACGGGTTAACATTGTGACAGGTTAAACATTCTAAAGGGTCCCTTTTTTATCACTGGGAAATGCTTTTGAGCACGTCGATAGAACCAATGTCCATCTGGGATATAGGAGTCCTTGGTTACACCATAATACCCATCAAAACCCATACAGCTCTGGCAAATCGAATGAATACGGCTCAACGGTTCCAGAAACGAAGAGCAAGCGAGCAAGACTGCACCTTCTCGAAACACTTTTGACGATCTCGCTGGCGTATTGGTGTGAGTACTCGCTTTGCTAGCAGAGGTATTGGGTTCGATCAACTGTTTTGTAATTTGTCTGAGTCTGGACTGGTGGGTGGATTAACATATTTGTATTCCGATACAATGCTGTGTAGAAACCACGACGAGGTATATCCTCTATTAACAGATTAGCGCGCCTCCATCGTTGACTGTATCATCACTTATCATCAGGCTCTCCCTTTCCCTCCCTAATGCAGGAACTTGTTTCATCCACAGATGTGCTGGATAACATTCCCGGATCTACAACCTAACATGGCTATGAACAAGAATTTATCAATTAATTTGTTGCTTGATATTTTGATATATTCAAATAATATTATAAATATTTCCTATAAGTTGATTTATTTGTGACCTTATGTTAACGCTTGTTAGTCGTTAGTATTGAGAATCTTTTTATGTAGCTTATGAGATAACGCATAGATCTTGGAAATAATATTACCATGTCTAAAACATAATAATAAGCATTAATGTCTATCAACAAATTGAGCATAATTGCAGCAACAACTGATAAAAATGTTATGTTAGTTTCACCGATCATAACGTTTAAAATCATAAACAAAAAAGCAAGATTTATTATGAAATAGTATAGTGTATACATAGATTTCAGATGAAATTATCATTACAATTGTATTAGAGTTATGTAACACACATAAATCAAACAAGCAAACAATAAGCCGAGTAATCCAAGATAAAAAAGGTACAGATAACCTTGTGGAATAATCTCGAAAATATGAAAGATCAAAAGGTTGTTATCACTAGAAAAAAATCCCTCTGAAAGTACAAAGCAACGTCACCAACATTTCCAAAGTAGAAACAATGCAGGTGTCGGATTACTGGAAACGAAACGCGGGCCAAAGGAGGGTAGCGCATTAATTTAATTATGCCCCTCTCCCGGGAGCGCCTAATATTGTATGGGAGTGAAGTCGGCATACAAATTCAGAATGTCACTTTTTCGCGTGAGAAAAAAAAGATCTTCATCCTGATTTCCAATAGAGTCCCTAGTGTGTCGCATATCTGGTTACGTGACTGGCAAAACATAAATCTGATATAGATTTTTTTTATTTGTGGGAAAAACTGTTATTATATATAAATATACTTTCTGCCTTGTACTGTGTTCTTATTTCCAGTACACCCCTTCATTTAATGGAAAGTTTATAATTACAATAGGCGGAACAAGTGGAAGATGCCTAAGTTTTGTATACTTGGGATCTGAATTTACAAAATATGGAACACGTGAAAATGATATTGAATGCAGGGTATATGGTAAATGTTGCTTAGCACACCTTTATAAATAGCCAGATGGTGTTTCCAAGGGCAAAACTGGAGGTGCATAGAGGAGTGATAGTGCCAACACTTATGTATAAAGTTGGATATGGCATAAAAGTAAAATAAATGCGATAGAGATGTATGAGTGGATTGAAACTAAGTGACAAAGTAAGAACTAGTGTGATAAGAGAATGTTGTGGTATAAAAGAAGATGTAGTGACTAAAATTGAGAAATGTATGCTTAGATGGTTTGGACATGTATAGAGAATGAATGAAAGGAGACTGACAAAAAGGATTTATGAGTCAAGAGTGAATGCGAAAGTTGGAAGGGGAAGACCAAGTCGAACGTTACTGGATCAAATCCAGGNCGTGAAAATGATATTGAATGCCGGGTATATGGTAAATGTTGCTTAGCACGCCTTTATAAATAGCCAGAAGGTGTCTCCAAGGGCAAAACTGGAGGTGCATAGAGGAGTGTTAGTGCCAACACTTATGTATAAAGTTGGATATGGCAGAAGAAGCATAAAAGTAAAATAAATGCGATAGAGATGTATGGATTGAAACTAAATGACAAAGTAAGAAATAGTGTGATAAGAGAATGTTGTGGTATAAAAGAAGATGTAGTGACTAAAATTGAGAAAGGTATGCTTAGATAGTTTGGGCACGTAGTGGGAATGAATGAAAGGAGACTGACAAAAAGGACTTATCAGTCAAGAGTGAATGGTAAAGTTGGAGAGGGAAGACCAAGGTGAACATTTCTGGAGGAACAAATCCAGGACATTTTAAATGAGGGCTAGGTCAAGAGTACTCTAAACCGACGAACATGAATGAAAGGTTTAATGAGAATGAAAGAAGTGAAGGAAATATTTAAGGATCGTGGCAAGTGGAAAGACGTGGTCTCTGCCTACCCCTATGGGAATGAGGTATGTTATGAATACAGGTTTGTAAGACCATCAAAAAATTTGAAATTTAATTTAATTGCTCATGCCACAAAATTTTATGATCAATCATTTTTGTTTCGTGCAATAAATTTGTGGAACCTTTCCGTTATCTATAAGAGAAGCTCATAAAGAAACTGCTTTTTGTGTCTCTTTTCCAAGTTCCAATTAACTGGAAAAATGATGAAAAGGATCCAGAGTTCGTCAGTAATGTACCCCGACTGCTGAACTATTTAACTGTATGATTAGTCATCAAAATCTACCTTTTACTTTTCGAAGTCTCTCTAATGCATAGTTTGCCTGGAAGAGACATTGGTATGTAGCGGTCAACGGTTATAAAGCCTTATTATGCTGTATTGTCTTTCTTGTATGTATTTTTCTTGTGGTGTACAATAAAAGTGTTATCTATCTATAAAACCAGCTGATTACCGAAGTGTTACCCGACTAGCTCCAAATGTTTTGGTGGTGACGTTGATTAAGGAGTGAAAAACACAAAAACGTGCTGGAAAATGGGCCTTAAGTCGTAACAGTTGATATGTGGATAGACATTTTTGATGAATATTTGACATGATTTGAATTATAACAATAGACTGTGAAATTTTGGGGGACATATTTTCGTTACTAAAACCTATAGTATAATTATTATCAATATATAGCTAGCAATTAATATCAGACTGAGCTAGAACGTGACTAAGCTAGCAAAAGATAAAACGTAAATATTATTGAATCCAAAAAAACCCAACCATGTTTTGATTTATTTATCATTTGTATAAAGGAGTAAAATTTTTGATAAGATTAATGTGTATGTGTATAAGTTCGTGCTGAGTGCTATTTGAATATACCTAAAGACTCTCTCTCTCTCAAAAGCTATATAGAAAGTATTATTGGAGTTCCTTATTAAGATTGTCTCCAGTAGTTATTGCAAGAATAATAAAGAGCCATTTATCCCTACATGTCGTACATATAAAGGTGTTTAAATGTGCTATTTTTACATATAATAATATTGCATTGCTATATCGTCCATTTATTCGTCTTTTTTACGTATATACATACATACATAACATCACTCCTCATTCCCATAGGGGTAGGCAGAGACAACATCCTTCCACTTGCCACGATCCTTGCATATCCCCTTCGCTTCTTTCATTTTCATTAAACCTTTTATACAAGTCCGTCGGTTTAGAGTACTCTTGACCTGGCCGTTATTTAAAAATGTCCTGTATTTGGTCCAGGAACGTTCGCCTTGGTCTTCCCCTTCCAATTTTCGCAGTCATTCTTGACTCATAAATCCTTTTTGTCAGTCTCCTTTCTTTCATTCTCTCTACAAGCCCAAACCCAAACCTTTTTCGTCTTTTTTAACTTATCCAAAATTCAGTCAAATAGTTGAATAGTGTCATTTGATTTCTCGTACAACTGTAGTTATAAAAGCATTAACTTATCTCAACACCATGCCTTCATAGTTCCACTTCCTCAAATAAACGAGGTCATTGCTTAAGCAAACGTTCAATTGAAACAACGACGTTTACTACGGAAGTGTGTTTAAGGAATGGAAAGAAAACGCCACTAAAATCGAAGTATCTGAAGACCCTCTGGAGTCCTTAATTAAACTCAAGGCACGTAGTACTCCTTGATTCAGTTCCCCCGGGCGACCCCCCTCCCCCCTTTTCCTTATGGATCGCTTAGATTTCCCGCCCAGTCCGTAGTGTGGACGGAATTCTTTTACACTCGAATCTTGTACGAAGAATTGGTTTTGAGAGATTGGACCGTTAGTTTTAGTTCTGTTTTTTCTTTTCTATCCAGCTATTACTTTTTAACCGACTTCAAAAAACGCTAGAGATTCTTAAATCCATTGTATTTTTCATATGTTTACAGAACGTTAATGTGTAAATCGGTGAATTAGTCTTGATAATGGGAGAACTTCTACTTAAATAATGACAATTTAAAAATAAGGTGATGCAATTGCACATATCCAACTTAATTCGTCATCGTCAACTCAACCGATGAACGTCCACTGCTGGACTTAAGTTTCATCCAAGGCTTTCCATGATACATCATCTTGTGCTGTTCGTATCAATCGGCTTGCGACAAACCTTATCAGATCATCTCTCCACCTGGCGATTGGGTCTTCCAATATTGCGCTTAATGATACATAGACGCCATTCCAATACATTGGAATCCCAACGTCCATCGGTTCGTCTAGAGAGCTATGTCGGTGACTCTAGTTCTTCTACGGACCTCTTCGTTTCGGATTTGATCCCAAAGAGATACTCCGATACCCTGACTTCACTTTTTTTCATAAACAAAGATCATTAAAAGAACTGTTCCTGATATGTTCCATTAGTTTGTTACTAGTAAAAAGTAGTTTTTGTTTCAGACTCGCGAATTCTTTAAATTATCATTCTGCAGCTATATAAAGTAATTAATAAAACAAAAGATACATACTAATAGGAATATACATTCTAATTTTTGATTACGTTTTTATATTACAACTAATAGAAATCTTGATCTTTCGTATCTAATTTGCATGTAACAACGTTCTCAGCCAACTGCGCCTTGCGAATCCAATGACGCAATTAGAATTCGTTTTAAACAGTGCTTAAGTGCCTCCGAGCTATTTTCAAGAAGGAAAAACCTTTTTAAAATGTAATCAGGGAATATAGCCAAAAGTTAGGAACATTTGGCGTGAATATTCCAATTATGAAGTGTAATATATATGCAAATCTTTTGACTATCTATAATTATAATATTTGGTATCACGATGTTTGTCGTCAATAGACTCCGAAATTACATAATAAATGATTTTCTTCATTTTGCCTAATGCTAAGTAGGAAACTTAGGGCTTTAATTAAATTTAATTAAACATTTAATTTTAATGCGTAATAAAAACAATGTTGCAATTTTTTCAACGGATATATTGTTAAGTAAGAAACCTTATGAGGATACTTTCATTATGATATAATATTAGATTATATTTTAGTATGCTATATGCATAAGTTAAAAATAATAAATTCTAGTATATACATAATATTATTAACAATTTAAATGTCTTCAAAATATGTATCTACATTTTTAAATATAGTCGTTGATATACATTTAAATGGGACGGCTTACATATTTTTCTATTGGCTATATGTCTAACATATATCACAAGCATATATCTAGTAATTAATAAGATTACTGAATGATTAGCTAGTTTCTTCACTATGAAATAAACTTTCCGAAACATGATTAACAGACAGACTAAAGACAAATGAAAAGAGTCTGTGTTCAAAGAATATACAAACAGAGACACAAAAGTTGTAAAAATAGTAGAACTACCATCAGTCAGCCCATGAAAGCGTTTTTTAAAGGTGATACTGAGTTTCGAGCTGATTTCTTCTCGATTTTATCAACTTTCCAAACCAGTGGTAGATTTATTATTAACATATAGACTAGAGATAATTCAAAAGACTTGTTCAAATAGACAGACAAAGAAACAAAAAATTGTAAAAATAGTATTACATCAGTTAGTCCATAGAATTTTTTTTTTAAAGTAACTACTGAGTTTCTTGGCGGTTGTGGTATAAAAGAAGATGTAGTGACTAAAACTGAGAAAGGTATGCTTAGATGGTTTAGGCACGTAGAGAGAATAAATGAAAGGAGACTAACAAAAAGGATTTATGAGTTAAGACTGAATGAGAAAGTTGGAAGACATACCTGGAACAAATCCAGGGCATTTTAAATAAGGGCCAGGTCAAGAGAAAACTAAACCGACGAACTTATAAGAAAGGTTTAATGAGAATCAAAGAAATGAAGGAGATATGCAAGGATGTGGTAATGCCCTATGGGAATGAGGCATGTTGAGATTAATAATGATTCAATAGAACTTATTGGGCCTACTTTACCAAAGAATAGTTTAATTATAAATTGGAATGATTTATAATAAAATTACAACAAACTACACAGACAGAACCTGATTTATAATGGGAAATAGACAAGGGAAGTGACGCCATAATTGTAATCCCCTAATTGCATAACAATGCAAAGCAATTTGCAAATGCTTTTAAAGCCTTCACCGACGAACAAACCGCGAACAAAGAATAAAAAAAGTTAGAAAGAGGAAAATACAGCTCCGTAATTATACCGAGGGCTAATGTGCCACTTGTTTATTCCCTGACTAATTAAGAGCCGGAAGAGCGTTTAAAAAACGCCTTACCGGCGCTTTTTGGAAATCAAACATTCATGAAGCCGGCCAAGGCACTTTGGATGATTCTACTTGTCTGTTACGATGTCTATTTTTATATTTAATCTATTATGAAATTGGACTTGAATTTTTTAATTTTCCTTTTTTAGATTAAAGTTTTGCAGTCCTTTATCACTTCATAAAAAAATCTTTGAGACGGTAAGACGAATTGTTTTGAACATTAGACAAATTAAAATTTACAATTCTAGTATTTCGGTTAGAATTTAATTGATACGTTTAAAACTTGAGCGTTGAGAAGCATGAGTGGATTAAAATTGAGTGACAGAGTAACAAATAGTGTGATAAGAGAACGTTGTGGTATAAAAGAAGACGTAGTGACTAAAATTGAGAAAAATATGCTTAGATGGTTTGGGCATGTAGAGAGAATGAATGAGAGGAGACTGACAAAAAGGATTTATGAGTCAAGAGTGAATGCGAAAGTTGGAAGGGGAAGACCAAGGCGAACGTTCCTGGACCAAATCCAGGACATTTTAAATAACGGCCAGGTCAAGAGTACTCTAAACCGACGAACTTGTATGAAAGGTTTAATGAGATTGAAAGAAGCGAAGGAGATATGCAAGGATCGTGGCAAGTGGAAGGATGTTGTCTCTGCCTACCCC
>JACTOM010000927.1:3105828-3147025 GCA_015832385.1 Elymnias hypermnestra | reverse complement strand
AACTGCCTCATTGGTCTAGTGGTTAGCATGTTCGACTACAGACATGAGGTCCTGGGTTCGAGTCCCGGGTCGGGCCAATTCAAAAATCAATATTGAGTTTTCTATTAGGATTTTCTCAATATTTACCCGAAGTTGGGAAGTTGGCGGTGCGACCCACCCCCGTGCCTCGGAGGGCACGTTAAGCCGTCGGTCCTGCGCCTGATCTCTCTCCGTTTGTGTCAGATTCCCGTCACATTGGACTATGAGAGTGAAGGGATAGAGAGTGCACTTGGGTACTATGCCTACCAATCCGCACTGGAGCAGCGTGGTGGGTATATGCTCTAAAAACCCTCGCTCCTCGGAGTGAGGAGGCCTGTGCCCAGCAGTGGGACGTTAATAGGCTGCTACTTACTTTTTTTTTATTTTACGTCTCAGAACCGTGGGGCATCACTGGCAACACGCAATGTTGAAAGACTTTCGTCTTCAGGCAGTGAGGGATATCGGAGGAAAATATCTGGCGTCCTTTCCCGAACGCTGCCCAACCGAGTTGGATTCAGCTGTTGAGGAGCAGGATTGAGTGCCTATAAAGAAATCTAGCTAAGTAGCGCACGAGTCCATAGACAATAAATAAATCGTATACTACTTAATAATTTGATTGTGAACTGCTTACAGTTTATCTTTATATATACTAGCAATGCCCGTAGTTTCACTCAGTGATCTCGTGGCAGTGAAAAGTCTACTAAGTCGGACTATAGATTTATTGTTGTTAATACAAAAGTTTTATTTCAATTAGTTTTAAATTACTTTAGGACAGATATACAAAAATGCGTGTTGAATATATCAAAAGAACTGCGCTAACTAATAAATACTGTCATTCTAGAATACATACAGTCTTTCTATATGTAGCCATCACTACATTTTATTATAACATTATTTTGTTTAGATTGCGATTTTTAAATTCTTTTGTATCTTTTTAATGTATTAAAACTTTCTTTAATAAAATATCTATTTAATAAGGTAAGGGTTAATACAGAGGTATGAACAACATGGTTTGATTTTCTCGGCACATTTAAGTAGTTATAGTGGCATAACTACAGTAGTTGGACATATGGTATCACGGACTTTTTTGTAGATATTAATACGTTCTATAATATTGTGGAACTTTTTTTTGTTCTATCATCAATAGTTTTTGCAGTACACGCGATGACAGATTTTTTTTGTCAAACTTTTTCTCTTACAATATTAGTTTAGACAAATATGCCTGTATATACGAGTATGTTATCACTGAGTGTCTGCAGGTGGATTCAAGAATGTATTAGATTGGCATTTAGCTTCGATAAATAACGAATTTACTCATATCTCCACAGGATCATTAACTGAGTGGGAGACTGCAACGAGTATATAGTTATACATATAGGACTATTAAGTTAACCGGTTAATTTATTGAGTTAGAACTACTAAGTTGAAAATTACCGTAGTAACAGGTAGGGGGCAACAAAGTTCGGGGTTCAATTAGCGTCGAATTAAACGGGTTCGGAGCGAGGTGACAAATCGCGGGCCGCGGTCCTACGTCTTGACGTTGACTAATCGCCCCCCATTTAATTTAGCCGGAGCAATTATAAATAAAATTTTGCGACGATAAATTGTATGGTGGGGCATTAATCAAGAAGTTGAGACGCTGATTAAAATGCTGTTCGCACAACTATTCGCCGTGTTGATATTGTTAATAATTTACACGTGGATGGGGGTGGGCTGGATCGTCGTGTGCGGTTAGTAATGCTATGTGTTGGGGGGGCAGTATAATGTAACAAGTTTCAATAGGAAAACGTGGAGCATTCGCTTTGCTAGCAGAGTTTCTGGGTTAAATCCCCGGTAGGGCGAATTCGGGGAATTTGTCTTCCTAATTTGTCTGAGTCTGGTTTTGTGGGAGGCTTTGACCTTGGCTAATTGCCGCCCTTCCAGCAAATACTTGTCTTCAAGCAAAGAAATTTGTGTTCCAGTATTGTGTAGAAACCATGAGGTAAATTACCTGTTACCAGGCTAGCACGCTTCAATCTCAGACTGTATAATCATTTACTAAAAGGTACGATAACAGTCAAGCGTTTACCTGTCAGCAGCAAAAAGACTTATTTTCCGAAGATTGTATTCCTGATTGAATTTAACATAACTTTTAAAACAAATAGATAGATATATGATGCAACCACATCGTTTTTGACGATTTGAAAATGTTTTTTTTTGATAAAAGAAAACATGTATTTGTATCGGAATAATATCAATTTCGTTCAATATAACCATGAAAAACCCGTATTATATATATTTATAAGTATAGGTAAATATTAATTTAATTTCAAAAGAAAACCAAGGAGAGATGTATTCTAAAGTGGCTCAGTTTATTCCCCGACCCATAACCTAACTGCAATATCTATAGGTATCGTCTGTAATCCGATTGTTTCTATAAATCGTTAACCTAAGTTAAATAATAATGTTTTCTAATACAAACTTTAATAATACCTATACCTACTTCAATATTATTTATGTCTTTTATTAGAAGAATACCTATGATTTCGTTAAAGTTAGTAAAAACTTGAAATGTCTACGTAAACCTTTATATAACTTCAAAGGAATACAAAAGAAAAATGTATTCTCAAGTGGGTGAATTTATTCCCCGACCCATAACCTAAATGAAATGTCTATAGATATCATCCGTAATTATTCTGGTGTATAAATCGATAATACCTATACCTTCTCTATTAATATCTACAACTTTTATAATGTAATTGAAAGAATACGTTAGGTTTCGTTAAAGTTAGTTAAAACTTCAAATGTCTACGTAAAAAAAAGATATCTAGCAGCTCATTAACGTCCAACTGCTGGGCACAGGTCTCCTCACTCCGAGTATAGATCTACCACGCTGCTCCACTGCGGGTTGGTAGGCATAGTACACAAATTAACTCTATTTCTTCACTTTCATAGGCAGATGTGACGGGAATTGGACACGATCAGAGAGAGATGAGGTGCATACCGCCAACTTTCCAACTTCAGGCAAGTATTCGGCTAAAAATCTTAATAGAAAACTCAATATCTATTTTTGAATTAGCCCGACACTAGACCATTGAGGCACTACGTAAATCTTTATTTAACTTCAAAAGAATACAAAGGAGAAATGTATTCTAAAGTGGGTGAATTTATTCCCCGACCCATAACCTATCTACAAAGTCTATACCTTCCGTAACATGTGCCACGATAACTAACCCAACCTTAAATCTTTGCTCTCGGTCACGCGCCGGGTCTCTCTTGCACCCGTCCCATTCGCACCCGTTGTAAAGCAATGAAAAGTGAATCTACGCCTGAATCACGATTTCCACCCTCATCTTAAATGAACTGGGGTGCGGCGGTAGATGTTTTGATAGGTATGTTGAAAGCGTTCTCGGCGATCTGAAGTACCTTGTTTACGTTACATAAAAGGAAATTTCTCGATGAATCTCTGATAGTACTTAACATTGGGAGTACTTGTTTATGGGTGGGACTAAGTAAATACATAATGTTATGCAATGGGTATGTTCTGTTTCTTGTATACCAAAAAAAAAACTTCAAAACAGAACCGAACTTAGTACGTAGTGTGAGGTATAAAAGACGATCTTATCATTCTCTTTCAGACAACCTATAGAGTATTAAATAACTGTCAAATCAAATCAAATCAAAATATCTTTATTCAAGTATAGGCATATTACAGCACTTTTGAATCGTCAAATTTTTGTTTTTTCTTTTCCTTTCCACACTCTAAATCTAATGTACGTCTGATGATGATACTCCAGAACGACTTAAAATCTAAAGTTACGAGGGTTCCTTCGCGCCCCGATCCGAGAAGAGCCCACAACAAACTCAGTCGGGTATTCTTTTTTTTTTGTTATCATCATCATTACAATATCATGTTAGCTTAATATATTTCAATTCAAATTAGAGCAGTTCGTTCACTCCCACGCGTTTTTATCGTCTAAGTAGTCTTGCAACTTATAATACGATTTTTCTATCAACTTTCGTTTAACAAAGACTTTGAATTTATTAATTGACATTTCTATAACGTCTTGTGGGAGTTTATTATAGAAACGATGCTTTAACTATATAAATAAATATTAATATAAGCTAACCTAAGGTTGTCGTTATATTCGTGCCAATATTAGATAATGTGATTTATCTTTTATTTACTATTTTAATATAATATAATACATTTTATGTATAAGTATAATTTTTCTACAATGACGTTTAAAAATTAAGTAAAAAGCTTCAACGACAATGACATTTTGTCGTTTTTAACGATTTAAAGATGAATTTCACCAATAGAAAATATGGAGTATTCTAGAATTTGAGAAAATAGTGATATAAACTAAAAAAGAATTGAAATTAAAATTTCACACAACATAGCACATGTCTATGAACGAATATTTTATACTTTTTAGTGTGTTTTTGGTTATGAACTTTTTCTAGTCTTTTACCTTTTATTTATTTTCCTTTTTTTGTTGGTTTAGGTGAAATTCTTAGTCTTTTAAACAAAGACATGACCAAATGAAAGCAGCAAGCGCGCATATTACTTACTCTCGGAAAAGAAAGGTAACCCTGAAGATTCTGGTAAAGGTAATAGGACAAACTTTTTAAATACATACATAGCATCACGCCTCATTCCCATAGGGGTAGGCAGAGATAACATCCTTCTACTTGCCACGATCCTTGCATATCTCCCTCGCTTCTTTCATTCTCATTAAACCTTTCATACAAGTTCGTCGGTTTAGAGTACTCTTGACCCTTTTTAAATTACTATATTATTATCGGTTCTTCATATATGCCCAAAATTTTAAAGTAATGGGACGTTGAGAAATACCCAAAAATCGAATTCAAAGATTATATACAGGCGAACATATAACAATGCATAACTATATAAGATATAAACTTAAGAAAAATATAAGAATATAATACCGTAGATTACGATTTCGATACCATTTCTGAATTTAGAAACGATTTAGCGTGTTGAAAGCATGTAAAGAAAAACGCCTGGGAAGTTTACACTTCAAAAATGTGTTAATCCAGTCAATACTAACAGATCCCTTAAATTCGATGTCATTATTAAGGGAACAAGGGTCTGAATTCTGAATTATTCATTCGTTTCCACCCCCAAAGTGAGTCGTTTGATAGAATTTTTAAGTCACACTTTTTATCGAGTTTACGATACCTATTTATTACAGATACTACTCCTCTTAAATGAGAGATTGAACTTTGTTAAAATGAACCTTTAAAATTGTCGATCTCATCTCTAGTAACTTTAATTCAATTAATAAATTCCTTTACTAAATTAAACAATTTTTACTTATGCACAATAACTTAAAGTAAATATGCTTATAAATACAGATCTATGTGGTAGATTGATAGTACTAAATTGGAAAACACTTATTGTACATCAAATAGTATTTGGTATATTCATAAGAAAATTGACTAAAAATGTAATACGATTTGGTCACTGATCTAATGATTTAAAGGTTCAAGATCAAGGATGCTACTGCAGTAGAATTATATATCCTTACATATTATAAAACAAAGCCTTTTGCCAAAACTATCTGTATGTTTCTTAGCAATAAACTCAAATACTACTGATTGGGTTTTGATTCGATTTTGACCAACGGACAGAGTAATTTATGAGAAAGGTTTAGATATATATATTGTTTAATTTATGTAAAATTTTATTGAAATAACGATAACTGTTGGAAGTCAATAAATTCGATATACCTGGGTGCAAAGTCAAGTGGGACAAATCACTCCTAAAACTGACGCTAGTAATTCAGATGGCCACATTTAATATGCTGGGATCCACCTTTGCTCTACCCAAAATGTAGATTTCAGCATATTAAACATGACCCTATGGTGAATCTTATCCTTCAAGCTTAAGTGTTAACGAAACAACAAACTTTATACCGCAACATCTTGTATTCATGAAGGGCTCGAGTGACACACGGGCGTGTTGTTTGAACAACAATAAATTCCTATTCTCTACATGATATTAATAAGGGTAAAAGTGATGTTTTACTTTAATTACAGATAACATTCTATCTTTCAATGTCACAAATCGTTTCCTAAAATGCTACAACAGAAGATGACTGAATATTTAATATTTTTCCAAGAGATTAATAAACGTAACGATAAAAGATTATCTCCCATTTTAAGTCAACATTATTTTGTATTTAATAAAAACTTAAAGGTTTTAGTTCATATAACAAAATGTCGATGTTTTAAATTTTATCTTTTAGTAAATATTTTTACAAATGGAAAATGCCTTGCCGTTTTAAAGGGCTAAGCAATTTTTCCAATTTTTTATCTTCTGCCTCTTTCTGCAAAAGAAAACCCAGTAACGCATACGAGGTATGACGGCACATTTATTATCTTTTAACATGTAAAAAAGTAGGTATAGTGGCGTAAATATAGTATGGTATCACGGACTTTTTTGAAGATATTAATACGTTCTAGTTTAGTTTTATAGGCTGCAGCTGAAAGTCAGCGCCGTGCGTCCAGGCTTCCTAATTCGGACGCATAGTAATTGCTGAGCTGCAGACCTTTTCTACATTGTATACACAATACGAGTACGATATAAGTAAACACAAATATTTCTTCTGTATAATATGTCGACATTGATAAGATTTCAATGAAGAGTTTTGTAACTACATACCATAACATTTTCGCTGAGTAAACCCTTGTTCCAAGTTTTTGTATAGACGTTTGCGGTTTGTACTGCCTTATTGGTCTAGTGGTTACGATGCTGTGTAGAAACCGTAAGGGGTTTATCGCCTCTTAACAGATTAGCGCGCTTCTATCTTAGACTGTATCATCACTTGCCATCAGGTGAGATCACAGTCAAACGCTAAACAGTATGCGCTGTATTTCGCTTATTTCCGTAGCATTATGTCTTACAGCATACTGTTACGGGCAAAGGCGAACATTGAAACTATATTTAATTTACAAAAAAGAGCAATACGGGCCATATATCAATTAAGATCTCGTGTTTCTCTAAGAGATAAATTTAAAAGGCATCAATTTTCAGAGTACCATCGCAATATTTAATAATATCTTATATATCGGACATAATGTACATTTATTCGGTAAGAAAAGCGAAATACGCAATTTTAATACAAGAAATAAAAACAAACTCGTAATTCCATATTTTAGAGTGAGGAATACATTTAATAAATTACCGCAATCAGTTTTAGATTTGCCTCCACGTAATTTTAAGAAATATGTCAAAAACATCCTTTGAAGATTATTTAAGCGATAGAAATGTTTTGTTTACACATTGTAGCATACAAAACTGTCTTTAAAACAGTAACCGTTTAGTTTCTTGCCGGTTTCTCCTCAGCGGATTCAACTTTCCGAATTACTGACGATTTAAAAGTGCTTTCTGAGTCTACTTGAATAAAGAGTATTTTGATTTTGAAAACAGTCAGCAATAAAAAAAATGTTTGTCGCGCTATCTGCCTGTGTGTATCAGTAAGAGAATCGCCTTATAACCCACCGCAAACGCCCCCATTTCCCCGGCTCCACGATTATTATAAAACGCCCTAACTCATCTTAGGTGTTAATGTGCATTAATTATGGCGTGGCGTTAAGATGTTGTGACAGAGTTGCCACTTAAATACCCAGCGTACATTAAATACAATGTTTAGCTGCTTTGAGTAATTGTTTACAATCTTAGTCTTAGCTGTAATATACGGTACTCTTAACTGTAGTAGAAGATAGAATTTTAATACAAATCCTCCGTAATGGATGAAACACGTTTAAAAGTTAAGTAGTTTTAAAAATTACAAATAACATGTGACATTTTAACTATTTCATAATTTCAAAAATAAAGTTTAATTAATAATTTCTAATGTTGACAACAAACACGTGGCATTTTTATTGACAATTCGTCATTTGAGATTTCAGTAAACTCCCACAAGACGTTCTAAAGATGTCAATTAATAAATTCAAAGTCTTTGTTAAGAGAAAGTTGATAGAAAAATCGTATTATAAGTTGCAAGATTACCTAGACGATGGAAGCGCCTGGGAGTGAACGAATTGCTCTAATTTTAATTAAAATATAGTAAACTAATATGATATTGTAATGATGATGGTAACAAAAAAAATACCCGACTGAATTTGTTGTGGGTTCTTCTCGGATCAGGGCGCGAAGGAACCCTCGTAACTTTAGATTTTAAGCCGATCTTGAGTACCATCATCAGACGTATATTAGAATCAGAGTGTGGAAAAAAAATAAAATTTGACGATTCAAAAGTGCTGTAATATGCCTACTTGAATAAAGATATTTTTGATTTGATTTGAATAAATTATTTGTGTTATGTAATTTATTTTCCTTCCTTTATTTTTAAAATTACTCTCGATGCAACCACTATAATTAGTTATCTATCAAAATATACAACTTTTACTTCCCTTTGAATGAATTTCAATTTAAAAAATTATTGAGCTGAGAATAAACTATCCTCGACACTCCAAAGATACAAAACAAAATTTGTTTTGTTAACAATTAACGAAATTTCTACGTAATAGTTATAAAAGCTTAATATTTGTACCAAAGAAATATAGCATAAGGTCCTATATTTCAATTTCATCAGCATTTCATATCTTGGCGTTGCTTCTGATTTTAATACTTTAAATGGTCTTAGGTATTTGATGCCTTTTCACAATTATATTTCGGCAATTTCTTTGGCTAATAGCTAATTTACATATGGATTTTTATCGAAATAGTATATTAAGCACCTAGAGCTGGAAGTATGACTTCGGATCGGGTGATAAAATCGCTAGTGGCAATGCCATACTTTCGTCTCGTCATTCGAATACAATTTGTCGTCACACCGGGATTGATAGTACGATAAAAATGTAAATAATAATGAATACTACACTAAATTACGCATTCGTTTAATCAGGAGGCAATATGGCACTTTCGTCACTCAAAATAGCGCCGAAAGTGCAAACTTTCGGTATATGTATGATTAAAAAATAAAATTTTAATATTATACTATTCTAGTTATAAGCTTCTTCATTCATACGAGTAAGGAGAAATGTGTCCAGCAGTGGGACTTTGATAGGCTATTATTTACTAACATATTGCTATTTGAAATTTAAATATATTCATAAAAATATGATAAACAGATTATAAAATAGTTCACATTGTATATGATCTCCTTTTTCAGATTTGTTTATTAAAATAAGACTCACCAGTATGTATGTAAGTGTGTTTTTTCATGTCAGACTTCTGATGGAACCGCTTCCCGCAGTACTGGCAGGGGTATGGCCTCGTGTCGGAATGGATGAGTAGGTGGGTTGAAAGGGTGCTGGACCGCTTGAAAGTCTTCCCGCACTGTTTGCATTCGAACACTTTCTCAACGCTGTGGACAGCCCTGTCGAAAGGGTTAGTGTTATAGTTATTGATCTGTAATTTAAAAGTAATTGACAGTTGTTAATTGATCCCAAATGAATATAAAATTAAGTGAAGATTAGAGGTGAAGATTAGCGTAATCTATTATAGTAAGGTAAAGTAAGTAGCAGCTCATTAACGTCCCACTGCTGGGCACAGGCCTCCTCACTCATATGAGAAAGGGCTTTTAGTTCACTCTATTCCTTCACTCTCATAGTCCGACACGACCGGAGAGAGATCAGGCGCAGGACCGACGGCTTAACGTGCTCTCCGAAGCACGGGGATGGATCACACCGCCAACTTTCCAACTTCGGGCAAATATTGAGAAAATCTTAATAGAAAACTCAATATCGATTTTGAATATACCCGACCTGGGACTCTAACCCAAGACCTCATGTCTGTAATCAAACATGCTAACCACTAAACCAATGAGACAGTCTATTATAGTACAGACGAATACTTAAATTACTACCTTCGCTTTTATAATAAATAACTTAACTAATGTATTAGATATAAATACATTTACTGACATTTAAAAACTATTGAACTAAACCAGCGGTAGGGGAACCAGGATATATTACCCCAAATAGGGTAAAATGAAATTTTTGTCGGTAAAAATGAAACTTTTGTAAGTTTTACTTGATAAATTGAATAAATGATGTTTAAACTAAATTTTTAGTTATTGTTTTCTTTTTAAAATTATCATGGGGGATATAATATGAAAGACGCTAAAAAGAAGCGATTTTTTTTTGGTCTTCGCCATGGGGTAATATGAACTTACACAAATTTTTTTTTGGGATAATAATTTAAAAAGTTCCCCTGCTTCTGATTTAAACATTTGCTTGCCTTTGAATGTCATATTAGACCAATAAATATGTATACAATAATTTGTACTGTAGTCAGTAGATACATGAATTTGAATTTAAATACTTGTGAAAGCAGTAAAAATATCACAGTTTTATTTGCATAATAATATTTACGCTTTTAATGAAGTACAAATAAAATTGTCAATAGTTCTTTTAGGTTACGTAAAATTAACAATTCATTTAAAGTTAAATGTAATAAAATTCTAAAAGATGTTATAGCAATATCACTAAATAAATTAAAAACCCATGATTAATAAAATCTTGTTGAAAATGTTGTATTGAATAATTTAGACGACAAAACGGCTTTGGAAATGGATTATCAAGTATACAAAGTCAGGTGATAAAACTATTTCCAAGATTTAAAGATGCCATAAAAGCCTACTTTAGTAAATAAATTTTAATTTGATAAGTAGTCTATCTCACCTGTGTTGACTGAGACTAATTTCATGGCCAAATGTCTTGCTACACAATTCACACGCGAATGGTCTCTTTCCATTGTGCGATCTCCTCGCATGCACTTCTAATCCATGAGGAGTACTAAACATTTTCTCACATTTAACACAAGAGTACACATCACCTATAGGCAACGGTCTGGATAAAGGACTTGGAGCTCCAAGAACAGCTGCTCGTAGTCTTAGTAGCTCCGGACCCGCTGCTTGAACAGCGTGGAGATATAAGTTGCTATAGCTTCCCCATCCCGGTAGAGCAAGGCTACTTGCATCTCTCAAAAACTCCGTAAATGGTAACGGGGGATATAAGAACGGTCTTTGAGGTGGAACTCTTGGAGCATCCGGCCTTAATAAAGCACTGACTGAAAAGGCTTCTGATCTTTTTAAAGGTGGTGAAGATCCTGGAAGTCTTCTTGGAGATGATGGTGGTGAATCTACTTCAAGTTCAGGAGAAGTTGAGCGGACTGATCTTGGTGAATGTGATGACGGCGCCCAACAAGGACTGCCACATCTGGATGTTGGTGACACATCTTCGGCTCTTGAGGTTTCGTTGTTATGTGATTCGTTGTCTTCTTCATCAGTTCTTTCGCCAACAAGCCGGTTAATGCCAAACTTGATATCATCTGTAAGAAAATTTGTAACGATTAATAATCGTTTTAAACTAAAGTAATATTAAACTCTAAGTATGGTAAATGTAAAAAAATTGCATTACTTTTTGTAATCAGTATTAAATCTGGCATTGTTAGATACTTTTTAAAAACTAATAATCAAAAACATTTGATCTTTATATACCTGGAGTATTTATAGTCAAATAATTATTTTCTTAATTATTTATATTAAATTTAATTTGATTTGTTTTATTTATTTATATTAAACATATAATTAAATTTGAGTATTCATAATTTCCTACTATATCTGCTTTATTTATAGTGTAACGCGAATTATGTTGTATATTTAAAATTTCATTGATATAATTTCTAATATCTAGATCATCATTATTTTTAGGCAAATATCCAACGTATTTCATTGTCTAAAATTAATCAAAATTTCATTATAATTTATTGTCTCCAGTGGAAGTTAAAGCTTATGCATGTACATAAAAGTTAAGTTTTTATGGTCATTTTAAAAGGGCTTGCGGAAAATGTAGCAGAATTCCAAATATGTTTTGTAGTTGGCGCTTAGAGGGATACAATGCAATTCGCTATTGTTTGCTAAAAGAGCACAAAGGACCCTGGAACGCCCCCCGGCCAGTGAAAAAGCGCAGGTGCCACACTTGTCGCTCAGAGGGTCTCCATAATACCCAGATCATTTGAACATATTTATCTATTTTAGAAATAAGATGTTAATTGACAATTTTTAGATACAATAAAATCGAATTCAATTTACTTGTTTTAACATTTGAAAAATGATGTGATTGCTGATGTTACCTATTGAATATTGCTTGGGAAATGTAATAATCTGAAGTCACATTATTAAATTACAAATCTTACCTCTGTTGGACATTCAAAATCAAGTATAACTAATGCTAAAATGACTAACAATGGTGTCCAATGTAATATTATTATAAAATTAGTAAAGAAAAAACTGTTAATTAATTTTTGGAATACACGTTTCGTGTAAACGTTATTTTGACATTAAACAGTATATAAACATCGGTTTTAATTTGCATAATAGATTGAATATTACATTTTTTATATCTGTCAAGAAGTTGACATATAAGTTATACTTAATACGAATATAAATTTTTAAGTTGGGGATATAGTAAGTTTCACGAAAACAGAAAGAAAGAAGAAGGAAGAGAAAGTGATGAAAATGTTTTATGGTATACATGATTTTCAGGACATATTAAATTGCAGATTAAATAATCTGAATAAAAGGCAACCTTTTGATATAGGAAACTAATAATATTGGATGAAAGACCAAATAAGATAACTAAATAAAATATATAGAGAATGGCCTTTATTACATCACAGACAATACAAGAAATATAAACATTGATTTATGCAAAAGGTACAAAGATGCAGTGTCATCGTTAAGTATTTTTAGCATAATCTAATGTCTTCAACAAGTTCTCGAAATGTCCAAAGTTTCTCTATTTTATGGTGAGTGTACTGCCGATGAAATGAGCCATATCATGTCGCAGGAGCAAATTGACTTTCATCTATTCTACCCTCGCCCAACCCCAGTAATTAACACTTTGGCTCGTAGGGACCCCAATCTTTTTTTTGCATTTCACTAATCCGCGGGCGCGAACAAACGAAACTAAGTTGTATGATGTTCAATTTGTTTTATTTGTATGAAATACGTGGGTATTTGATATATGTAACAAAGAAATTATGCCAGAAGCTAAGTTACATGTAAGAAAGAAGAAATTTGACCATGTGTCTTAATTTCGATTCCAAATTAAGTGGCAGTGTGATCTTCACCTCCTTTGTCTTCTTTATAAAATTCTCTATCATCATTGCACTCCTTTATACCTGAAAGAACATCTTCCCTTTCATAATGTTAATCCTTCTGATATCAGTCTACGGTACCAGAGTAACAATAAATTAAATATCCCTTTATCCAGCGTTTATTCTAATTCCTTTGCCGCTAAAGCAATAGAACGCACTCCCTGCAGAAATACGTGCAAGTAAATCCTTGGGAAGTAAACCGCATTAGAAGTCATTACCAGTGTCTTTTGCAATATTTTAAATTTGTTGTTACTGTTGTTACTACTAACTATGTTGTATTATATTGTATTGTATTATATTGACTGCCTCATTGGTCTTGTGGTTAGCATGTTCGACTACAGACATGAGGTCCTGGGTTCGAGTCTCGGGTCGGGCCAGTTCGAAATCGATATTGAGTTTTCTATTAAGATTTTCTCAATATTTGCCCGAAGTTGGGAAGTTGGCGGTGTGATTCACCCCCGTGCCTCGGAGAGCACGTTAAGCCGTCGGTCCTGCGCCTGATCTCTCTCCGGTCGTGTCGGATTCCCGTCACATCGGACTATGAGAGTGAAGGAATAGAGAGTGCACTTGTGTACTATGCCTGCCAATCCGCAGTGGAGCAGCGTGGTGGGTCTATGCTCTAAAAACCCTCTCTCATATGAGCGAGGAGGCCTGTGCCCAGCATAACGCTACCTCAATATTTGGGAAAGGTTGTTTCCAAAAGGGTTGCCTGGAAGAGATCACTACGCAGTGATAAGGCCGCCCGTAGCATTCTTTAATTTAATTTTTTTTTGTTACTTAATTTGTTTTACGTTTTGTTTTACTTAGATTATAAGTAAAGTATTGTTTAATGTAGAACGCAATAAAGAATTCTCTTAACATCTTATAGAAAACATAATAAATGTTATTGATATTTATAATGTGAGTAATTATTTACGTCCTACAGTTAGGTGTAGGCTTTCTCACTCATGACATCAAGGGATGATACTGGGCTACAAAAGCCTTGGATATGTAGGTTTCCTCACGATGTTTTAAACAAAACTTAGGTTCATAAATTTGTTCTATAAAGAGGGACAATGTAATGCTTGCCCAGGACGCGACCCTAAGGAAATGTGTCTGATCACCTATTAAGGCTACGTATTAAATATTCTTAATGTTTTCTTGACTTTGCCACTTTAACTATTCGTATTTCTTTACCACCATCTACCACTTTTTATTTTTATGAATATTCTGAATTCCTATATTCCTATATTCCTCATTATGAGACTTTTATAATTTTAGACTCAGATGTCTTTCTTCGCATTCAATAATATTTGGCATTGTGATATACGAGTATGTTTACATCAAAGTACAAAAGAATTGTATCCCATATTTTACGATTAACTCTTTAATAAAAAACAAAACTATAACATAAAATACAACAATACAGTTAAGACCCAGATACAATAAAGAAAAGGTTAAACTAAAAACTAGTATCGATTGTACTAAAAATAAAATACTGAATATAATTTAATTTAATTTCCCTTTTCCACATACGTACCTATACTCAGTTACAGATTTATACACACTCAGCCACATACATGTAGTTTAACCTGCAATTGTTAACATAGAAACAATCTGTTATTGGCATAAACTGTGTTCATAACATTCTCGGTTAAGATGCTGTAGATATTTGTTTATAAATAAGTAAATCTTTTATGCGAAGAATATAACATTCATATTGCGTAGTCAATATTAATTGATGAACTAATAAATAATCCGGAGATCATCAAGAAACCATCAGGCACAACTCACGCTGTCCAAAACAAACATCCATCTAGCGAGGAGACAAGTTACACTAATGAAGACCGACCCTACATCTGAAATGCTGCAGCTGTCGCCATTCGGTGCGGAACCAATCCAACAGTGGATGACTTCGACCCAGTTTTACGCTCAGATCTTTACAATGCTACAGTTTAGGGTCCTGTGCACTTGTTTGTCCCCTACAGCTTTATTACCCCATAGTATTTATTACATATTAATGGTTATTTGGATTCATTGTTCCGCCTCGACAGTATGCCTCGCGAAATATTGTATAGGACCCCATTCAGGGTAATGGGGTGAACTGTGTTGGTTATTATTGTGCCCCATTGTGATAAGATAATTTAAGTTATTTGAAGTTTTGATTATTATGGGTTCAGTTTTTGTTAACATTGTTTGCTAACTCGATTCTATTATTGATATTAAATTATATGGTATTAACACATGAAAAGAACTGACGAAGAAGTCTTTGCGAGAGAACTTCATTCGTTTTTAGAAAAGATTAGGTATATATTTTATCTGCACTTATGTAATCTACGAGATCTATATAAAACATCTTCAAGTGAAGAAACCAGTTGCTAAATTTCTTCTGTTTTTGTATTTCATTGATGATATTGAACAAGGAAGTATATCTCATGTGCTACACAATTTGATATACTATTCTTAGGAAACTCTCCTTTGGCTGAAAGCTTTGTAACTCAACGACATACTCGTACACGTATCAGAAACTCTGTAGGTTCTTCGAAATATATTAAATCATTAATTGAATAACTATGTATGTGCGTGATTGATTGTGTAGGTGTTGTGCCTATGTGAGTATGCGTTCGTTGGTTTGAGTTCAACCTTTACTTATATAATATCTATTAACTCCAAAAGGATTCCTTGTTAGTTAAAGTCCTTCCCCAGTTCCTCCCATTTTTAAAACACTTTTTCTTTCTTTTCCTTTTACGTTTGTTTCATTACCTTAAGCTTTTCCTACATTACTTTCCAACTGTTCTCGTTAAATCGTCACGCCATCGTGATTTTGGTCGTGCCCACTTTCGTCTTCTCGAGTAAATACAAAATACAAATTTCCCATTGCAAAACAAAGCAAACGTATAAAAGTTAAGGCCATAATCGACAATTCCATTAAAAGTTCGCTCTGTAACGGGCTCTCTCCATAGCGTAGGCAGGACGCAATCTAGTTAAGGCGTTTTTGCAAACAGCATTAGCTCGGTTGCATTTTTATCCAAACACTGTACGTGCGCCATTAGTCCGTTATTTCTGAGGCTAATGCAATTTTAATTGGAAAAGGCGCGCCCGCAAATTACGCAATGCATTCTGAGCTACTATCGAAAAATAAAAATGGCGTCCAGCACTGCTTAATGGTTTTATAAAAGTTAACGACTGATTTACATGTATTTTAATATACAACTAGCTTATCTGCGTAACTCATTTACCTCTTAAGAAAGACAGAAACAAAAAACCTTTTTTCTGCATGATGCAGTAAAAAAACATTCTTAAAAACTAAACATAAATGCAGAAAAGGACAGACAGGAGGAATAAATTTGCTTGGCATATAAAAAGGTTAAATATGGGGCAACATTAAAAGATAGACGTAGCAGACTCAAAAGGAAACAGTTCAATGGCGAAGTTTTTAAAAGTCAAAATACGGACAGGACCTTCAAATTTAAAGTATACGACCGACAAAAAGGAGATTGAGGGTTAGGGAGATTATATGAGGGAAAATGGGTAGGTGGTTTTCCCTAATACACACAAAGAAATATTAAAAAACGTATTTCAAATAGAAACATGCAAAACATAATAATCTAATAACACTAAATAAATAAAACGTAGAACAAATAGATATCGACGTCATTAAGAAGTAAAGAATCTTTATCCGCTTCTTGAAAATTTCCAATGATTTAGCTTCTCTTATTGTCAGAGGTAATTGGTTTCATAAAGTTACATAAGATAATGTATAGATTAGAAATATTAAGGAGACGTAGACAATTTTAGTGGAAGAATACACCCGCGAGATTTTTTTTTTACAGTAAATTCTTTTAGCCATTCAACATTTATTTTCATGTCTTTAAATAAGAGAGCGTTGAGACGCATGAGTGGATTAAAACTGAGTGAAAGAATAAGAAATAGTGTGATAAGAGAACGTTGTGGTATAAAAGAAGACGTAATGACTAAAATTGAGAAAGGTATACTTAGATGGTTTGGGCATGTAGAGAGAATGAATGAAAGGAGACTGACAAAAAGGATTTATGAGTCAAGAGTGAATGCGAAAGTTGGAAGGGGAAGACCAAGGCGAACGTTCCTGGACCAAATCCAGGACATTTTAAATAACGGCCAGGTCAAGAGTACTCTAAACCGACGAACTTGTATGNTTTTCTGCATGATGCAGTGCAAAAACATTCTTAAAAACTAAACTTAAATGCAGAAAAGGACAGACAGGAGGAATAAATTTGCTTGGCATAAAAAAAGGTTAAATATGGGGCAACATTAAAAGATAGACGTATGATGTAGCAGACTTAAAAGGCAATAGTCCAATGGTGAAGTTTTTAAAAGTCAAAATAGCCAAAATACGGATAGGATCTTCAAACATAAAGTATACGACCAAGAAGAAGAAGATTGAGGGTTAGGGAGATTATCTGAGGGAAAAAGGGCAGGTGGTTTTCTCTAATACATATAGACATACAAACAAATGTTAAAAAACATATTTCAAATAGAAACATACTAAACATAATAATCTAATAACACGAAAGAAATAAAACGTAGAACAAATAGATATGGTCGTCATTAAGAAGTAAAGAATCTTTCCCGCTTCTTGAAAATATCCAATGATTTAGCTTCTCTTATTGTCAGAGGTAATTCGTTTCATAAAGTTACTTAACACAATGTATAAATTAGAAATATTAAGGAGACGTAGGCAATTTTAATTGAAGAATACACCCGCGAGATTTTGATTTTACAGAAAATTCTTTTAGCCATTTAACATTTATTTTACTGTCCTTAAATAAGCTCTGTACCAAAGCTATCATATGAACCATTTATTGATAAACAAAGCTAATTGTTTCCACATTTATAACAATGGTGTATTTATTTATTAAAAAAAGAGCACCAAAAGGTTAATAAAAATGATGTTTGATAGACAAAAAAGGTGTTAGGTAAATCCACTTACAGCATGCCTAATAGAGATACAATAGTTTGAAAGAAAAACCATTCATATAGTGTAGTTTTTAATAATCTACATAAAAACGTGATTGGTGTACTTCAACAAAACAAATGGTAACAAGCATATTAGCAAATGTACGACAACAAAAGCAATAAACGTTAACAAATGACACAAAATATACCCAATAATTTGACGGTGCGCCTCAGATTGTTATCCTATCCAGCTTTTAGCAAATTAAAAATACGTGTTGGTCGCATTTGGAAACACGAATTGCAATTTGCATTTTAAAATACGCTACAATTGCTTTTAGGTTTCAGGCGGAATGATGCTACTCATTTCTAAAGATCATGGATCGATTTCTGTTGGCAGAAAATGAGGAAAGTGTGTAAGTTCATCTATGTCACCTAGAAAATTATTGAGCTTTGCAAGGTCAGTGATTCTTTGAACAATACTAATTTAGACTATATCATCAAATTACCTTTCGATGACATTGACGCTCTTATCTGTACTGATGAAAGATTTTTCTCGATTGACATTAATGTGACCAAACAACCGTCTCAAAATAAAAACAATATTTTAAAATATTTTGTCTTAATTCCGTGTTTGTTTTAATGAAATGTATGTTTTTTTCAATAGTCTTTATCTTTTTAATTATAAATTGGTCTTTTATAGCACTCCTTTTGTGCTTGAAACTTATATGGTAGGTACGTCGTTCTGGAACCATTACCTCATGTCTGAGGACCGTGATCACCACCTCTTATGTGATTCTTGCTCTTATTAAGGAACACTTTCTGGATCTGTGATGTTTAAGACATCGTAGACAGAAGTTTTTAATACGTTGCTGATCTGATCGGAATAACTCATTGAACTGCAACCTCTGGCTCTTTTTCCATTAAGTTTACCGGTGATTAAAGTTTATGAAGTTGTCACCCTGTTTCCTGCTTCCTGATATGGTTGGTACATAATATTAAATATAAATCAAAGTGTGATGTCCAAGGCCCAGGTTCTATTTACGATTCCTGGTAGTTCCAGAATATACCACTGTATTTATGATTATATTGGTTAAAAGTCGTCTTTTTCTTTAAGCCATATATTTATGGAACACATTCCTCTCTTAAGTATTAGGTATTTAGGTATTTAGTGAACATGACTATTACAAGCATCTGAAGTAGTGTAATTTTACTTATTACAATTTAAAAGTAACCATGTTTAATTTAAACTAATGTTTCATCTGTTGTATACCAAAGAATATAAGATAGCTAACCATATTATGTCATAAGAATGAATAATTTCCAATTATTAGTTTATTTCTTATAAAATTGTATATTAGTACACTCAGCTGCTTTTCAGTTTCAATTATTAGTATAAACATATGTATGTGTGCGCTAAAAACCTTCTTTGTATAAAGAGGAACTTTGAGAAGGCGAGGGTTCAAACCCACTTCTTGTCATCATTAAACCGCCATGACTTTTGTACCTTTCTAATGCTTATTTCCGTGCCTTAATCTTCTCTATCTTTATTTATGGAGTAATAATTTGACCATAAAAGCAAGAGAATGGCAAAAAATATTCGTAGATACGTTTGAGATGTGGTGTTGGATACGCATGCTAAGAATTCCTTGAACAGCTAAATGCATAAACCCATCTATTCTGTAGCAGCTTGGTATCAAACTTAGGCTCTCATCTTTATGTTATCAACGAAATCTGGCCTAATTCGAACACATTATGAGGCGAAAGGATTGCAGTTTGGAAAAGATGATAATAATGGGCAACACTAACGGAAACAGATCTCGAGGCCGTTCACCACTACGATGAGCTGACCAGCTGAGCAAGGACCACCATACTACCTTATGCTAGCGAAGACAACCACCACCAGAAGCACGTGGAATGCTTGGACCCATTCGAGATTAGGATTTTACTTAGACTACGATCTTTAGGCACAAAGGAACGATTAAAGGTAAAATACTACTTATAGTAGCCCATTATCGTACAACTGCTGGACACAGGCCCCCTCACTGATATGAGAGAGGGCTTTTAGAGCATAGACCCATCACGCTGCTCCACTGTGAATCGGCAGGCATAGTATACAAATGCAATTTCTGTTCCTTCACTCTCATAGTCCCATGTGACGGGAATCCGACACGACCGGAGGGAGATCAGGTGCAGGACTGACGACTTAACCGTCAACTTCCCAACTTCGGGCAAATATTGGGCAATTCAAATAGAAAACTCAATATCCAGGACCCCATATCTGTTGTCTAACATGCTAACTACTAGACCAATGAGACATTTTATAGAAGAAACGATAATAGAGAGAGAAATGCTTATTTCATCTGCAGTTTCTAGGTTTGGCAACACGATCATAAAGATATAACATTCTTTTCAATAATACTTTAAGGTAGGTCATAATTCAAGAGGGCTATAGATTATGAGTTAATATAAAAGATGCGGAGTCACGCTGTAATCGTTAGTCAGGATTAGAGCTTGTAATGAAATGTTTAATAATGATCCGACTTATATGGGGAGCGTGACAAATTTCATTTTTAATAAAGTGTTTTCATGGGGTCCGGATATACCCACATCGATTGGACTGGTGGCCTTATTTACTTTTAGCTAATACCTTGTAAGAGTTGTAATATTGCATCTTTCTTTCCTAAGGATTTTTCAGTCTAAATCCTTATCAGTTCCTGCAATAAGCTTACACTCTCCTTAAGTTTTGTCTTTAGCCTTTCTCGATAAATGGGCTTTCAAATATTAAAATAATTTTTCAACATAAGCCAGAGGTTCCTAAGATTTACTTGTACAACTAAACAAACAAAACTCTCCTATTTAATTTTTTCATAACCGATATAGACCAATTACGTGACATAATGTTTGGCCGCGATTAACTCTGAAACGATTCAACCGATTTTGATGATTTCTTCTTCAATATGCTGGTTTTACTCCATTTTTTTTTCAACAATTCAGCTCGGTAAGTATGGGTTCTACTAATTTACATTTCAGTCCCACTTTTAAGTGTATCCAGAGGAAATTGTGCGGGTCACCTTTGTTTTCACAAGTTTTTCTGCATATCCCGGTCTAACTCCAGGGTATGTGTAGCCTTCCAACTTGTAATGGAGCAGCCTGGCGAGTCAATGCTACGAAACCTTAATAATTGAAAATAATACATGGATTTTTATCCTATACTTAGGGATTCAAAAGTGGTGTAAAAGTCTACTGGATCTTTTGAATTATGATTTGAAATCTTCTCTTCTGTGAGTGAAAGCCCAACAGTGGGACGTTAATAGGCTTCTTACATTTACACATCAAAGTCGTTACTCTTGTAATATTACTTAACATTACGCGATATACCTATTACAATTGAAATATTGCGCTATCAGTGAATTTATTAAAAATACTTATAAATCAAATGTTATCATTCGTTTTTAATGTCTTTTATCAGCTTTAACAACACACAAAATCCTATTTATCGGTGCGGATTATTCGAATCTAAGATCGTAAATGACGAAATTAATTTCGACAAAAAATATCTTGTTTATAATACACTTGCTGTATTCAAATTAGATATTGATTCTTAACTGATTGCGAGTAGGAATCAAAATATAATAAAGTGGCAAACTCGGTCACGTTTATAATATTTATACTTATATATGGCCAATAATGTTCCTTAATAAGTGGAATATAAATCCACTGGGACTTATTTTGAAGTAATCGTTCAGAAATAGTCAGAGTAAACTTAACTTAAAAATAATTTTAGATATTATATACATTTTCATGGTTTAATTATATTTGTTACGTAAATATTCGTCTTTTATACAGTGTCCCATGAAGATATGGGTGAATTCATTATTTATCGAATCGAATTGTCAATCTCAATTATTCTCGAATCCATCTGGAAACATACATAGCATAACGCCTCATTCCCATAAGGGTAGGAAAAGACGACGTCCTTCCACTTGCCAAGATCCTTGCATATCACCTTCGCTTCTTTCATTCTCATAAAACCTGTCATACAAGTTCGTCGGTTTAGATTACTCTTGACCTGGCTCTTATTTAAAATGGTCTGGAGTTGGACGTAGAAAGTTCGCGCTGGTCTCCCCCTTCCAACTTTCCCATTCGATCTTGACTCGGAAATCCTTTTTGTCAATCTTTTTTCATTCATGCTCTCTACGTACACAAACCGAAAGAATACCTTTCTCAATTTCAGTCACTACATGTTCTTTTATAACACAACGTTCTCTTATCAAACTATTTCTTACTCTGTCACTCAGTTTCAATACACTCATACTTCTCAACGCTCTCATCTCTAATTAACTTTTATGCTTCGTCTGCCATACTCAACTTCCACTACCATTCACAAGTATTGACACCAACTCTCCTAAATGCACAGCCAGTTTGGCCCTTTGAGACACCATCTGGCTATTCATAAAGGTGTCCAGAGGACCATTTACCATATTCCCTGCATTCTCTCTCCTTTCAATATCACTTTCACATGTTTTGTAAATTTAGATCCCATATATACAAATTCTTTCACATCTCCCACTTGTGCTTACACAAAATTATATAACAATATATATAAAAATACATCGTTTTTATTTCGGTAATTATTGATAATTGAAAACAAACTATCCGGCTTTTTATTGATATAGATTTTTAAATTTCCAAAGAATTAAGCGAAAAATACTTTCTTGAACATTCTATTAACCACGTTGGTGTAATGTAGGTTGGTACTGTTCTAGCTGTCCTAAGTTCGCCACCTGATGAAGTAAATTTAGGAAATGGTCTAATTTGGACTAGTAGGAGGGTTTTGCTTGGGCTAGTTTGTCGTCTCCGTCGTCGCTTCAAGCGATGGACGTGCACTGCTGGCCATAGGTCTCACGTAATGATGTCCACAAGGCCCGATCTTGCGCCGCCTGGCTCCAGCGGCTACTGGCGACCCTCTTTACGTCGTCAGTCCACATTGTGGGGGGTCTCCCTACACTGCGCCGCCCCGCTATTCCTAGGTCTGGCTGGACTAGTTACCACCTAATTATCAAAGACGTGCTGCCAAGTAAACAGATTCTGTTCCTGGTGAGTAATATAGGTAATTTAGTCAACCACTTTTTACGCATATTTAGGTCATAGAAATAAACATTAATAATCATTATTTATGTAATAGCTACGTTCTATTGTATCACAATTTTTATGTTTTATATACATAGTTAGATAGATAACCTAATGAGTCGGAAAAGAGACCATATTTCGATATCACAGATAAAAACTTCCTATTATATATAAAATAATTGAAGCTGCGTTCGCTATTCTCAATCGGATTACCTAAACTACAAGTCTTTCATTTTAGGTTTCAAGAGTACCGTTTAGTAAAAGTTTCATCAAAATTCACTTAACAGCTTCAGAGACTAGCTGACATAAACAAAACAAATATTTAAAGATATTTACTTGTAATCTTTGCCATGTATTGAGTAAGAAACTATTATTTTGACATGACAAATAGAAATTACAATTTAACTTATTTGTATAGATAATAAACCTAGTAAACCGCATGTAATCGATTGAAGCGGTTCAGCGCCAGCGATAAGGAACTCCGAAAATCATAAAAAAAACTTATCACAAACCTCGGGTCTAATCAAGCTGGATTTCTTCGACTAATCCATTTACTGGGCATTAATCAAAGCTGTATTTTGAAGGTCTCCGATCCAAGATTAGCGTAGGACAGTATCGCAACTGAGCCGTTTATCTTTACAGTTTCGCCGAGGAAGTGACGATGTTTGGGACTTGTAATAAAACAACGATTACGCTAACACATTAGTTTTATACAAGTAGAACTAGTTTTATACAAGAATAGGTCAGAATAACGAAAAATATTGTGTGGTTTTATGTAACCACGATGCAGGTGAAACTTTTATTTAGTTTGCACGAATTAGTGTGAATGCCAATGCTACACGGTCAGCTGGTGCGAGCGATGGGCGCCAGCATATTTGGTCTTAGCTTATTTGGGGAGCGCTTTTAACTTTACTATCAATCAGCAGCCCACTATCATGAGATATGCAATAGATGAATGGAAAAATTTAAATAGGTAAGGTAATTTGAAGCTAATTAACATCCCGCTGCTTGGCAAAGACCTCCTCACTTCTAGGAGAGATAATTTTTAGGGTATAGATTCATTACGCTGCTCCGTTGTGGGTTGCCAGGCATAGCATACAAGTGCACTTTCTGTTCCTACATACTGATAGTCCAATGTGACGGCAACCGGACAGAGAAGAGGCGAAAAGCCGACGGCGGTGACCCCGCTTGGGAGTTTAGAGTGGAGGTTTTAGCGGCTGCGTATCAATGCTGGGCAACTGCCAGAGACGAACAATCTGATGACGAAGAGCTACAAAGGTTAAAGTCCCTGTCCGAGATGGCCTTGATGCGGAGGTGGAGAGAAGACCTTGACTCTCCGGTGGCGGGCAATGTTACGGTGGCAGTGATCAGGCCCGTTTTAGATGGCTGACTTTCGAAAAGGCATTGTTCGCTATCCTTCAGATTGGTGCAGGTGCTTATCAGATACGGGTGCTTCGAGAAACACCTGCACCAGATTGTGGGGCGCGAGGATTTATCTGCCTGTCTCGAATGTGGAGCTTTCGTCGACATGGCGCACTATACGGTACCATCTCTTGAGGCCACAGCGGTATCTCTTGATGTCTACAACTGGAAGTGGCCTTTCGCTGCCGAAAATAATTACCACAATGATTGGCAGCGAAGCGGGATGGATGGCGGTTGCTACTTTCTATAAGACTCTCATCTTGCAGAAAGAGGCGCTGGAGAGAGAACGCGTCACCGCGGGTAATTCTCGTCGTCCCAATCATAGGAGGGTAGGGAGCAGGAGGCGTGTGTTTGCCCGCTCCCCCTTACTTGAATGAGCCTTTTGTAGAGTGCATCTGGGGTGCCATCGGAGTCGAATGCTTTTGCGATCTTCTGGCCCCCTATTTCAAACGCAGAGAGCTCCGCTGGGTCTTAGAGGGTATTCTGGAAACAGCGAGTCCCACACTCCGTACGTAAATGAATTTCCCAGCGAAAAAAAACCTGGGACTCATCATGTCTGTGTCTTAACTAGCTGACCATTACACCAAGGCAGCTTAATATCTATTAATAGTACATACTACGGTTATAAATTAATATATTTTAAATTAGCCCCATTCTTGACAAAGACCATTTGTATAGAATATAACGATAATCGAATTAATATCTCCAATAATCTGTATGTATACACTTAGACTATGACGCTATCTATTTGATGCTTATGTAACTTAGTTGATAGACTATTACTTAATAATCTGTCAGTTTAAAAAGAAATTGAAATAAAAACTAATTTTTAAGTCTTGTTTCTCATTTTGCAAATCTATAACTTTAGATTTCAGAGACTTATGGGAGGTAATAAGGAAGATATGTTAGGAATTTAATTGTCAACAAATAATTTATTGAAATGTCAAATGACGAATTGTAAATAAAAATTAATTAAATTTTATACTTGAATTTAACATTTAGAAGAGAGAATTTATGTAATGACGAATGGAATATTCAAATTCCACTTGTTATTATTTTATCCGTAAAAGTGTTACCCTCACGCGCCTAAAAAGATCCACTTCAAAAATCCTCTGAAGGTTGAGAAGTTATGGAGTTTATGAGGTCCAAACAATGACAGGAAGATCGTCATCAAACTCATTTGAAACGGCTTCACAGATTTTTACGAAATTTTTCGTATATATTTCATAAGAGAAAAGGTCGTAAAGTATTTTTTAACCTACCCTCATCTCACAGATTTTGATCGTGATGCGAAATAACGTGGTTCAGAGTATATACATATATAGATTGCTTGAGATGACTGACTAAAAAAAAATAATCTAAGATTTCAACATCAATTTCACAAGCATTTGCATTGACAGCGTTTTTCCTAGATAAGTTTGATAAATCTTGGAGCGGCGAGATCTTAGGGATTTCGAGTGTTATTGAGAGGGGGATTATGTTAACCACGCCCTGTGACTCTGACGTTGTCAGACGTCACACGATTGATAAGTTTTATCGGGTTTGGCTAAATCCAAAAATCGTTATTGGTACTGCGTAAGATATGTTTATTTATTTTAGTGTTTTCAAATCATACATAGCTTAAAGTAAGTAAGTAAGTACGCCCCACGCCCATTAACGTCCCACTGCTGGGAACAGGCCTCCTCTCTCATAGGAGAGAGGGTTGTTAGAGCATAGACCCACCACGCTGCTCCACTGCGGATTGGCAGGCAATATATACATAGCTTCGTCGTCGTCGTCGTCGTCGTCGCTTCAACCGATGGACGTCCACTGCTGGACATAGGTCTCACGTAATGACTTCCACAAGGCCCGATCTTGCGCCGCCTGGCTCCAGCGGCTACCGGCGACCCTCTTTATGTCGTCGGTCCACCTTGTGGGGGGTCTCCCTACACTGCGCCGTCCGGTGCGGGGTCGCCACTCCAGCACCTTTGGCCCTTATACATAGCTTACTTGGACATAACTCACGTTAAATCTCTACGTTTTCGAATCAATAAGGACTAGCTTACATTCTACACTTCACTTAGACAAAATGTTTATATTTTCGAGATCAACATGGAATAATAGCCTCATTGGTCTAGTGGTTAGCATATTCGACTATAGACATGAGGTCCTGCGTCGGACCTACTCAAATTCGATTTTGAGGTTTCTATTAATATTTTCTCAATATTTACCAGAAGTTGAAAAGTTGGCGTTCGGCCCTGTGCCTGTCTCTCTCTGTTCGTGTAGGGTTTCCGCCACATTTGACTATGAGAATGAAGGAACAGAGAGTGCACTTGTGTACTATGCTTTCCAACCCACAGTGGAGCAGCGAGGTGGGTCTATGCTCTATAAATCCTCTCTTATATGAGTCTGAACGCCTGTGCCCAGCAGTGAGACGTTAATGGGCTGTAAAATCATCAATCAATCAAATATATGGAAAATAATTTCAAATGTTTTAGCAAATTAAAGCTTACTGTTACAAAAACAGTTTCAGAGTTAAAGATAGAGCTTTAGTTTTTAATATATTTATACGTTAGTCTCTGATGTTAGTTATTTATTTTATGGTGTAAATCCAATTACAGGCAAACCAGCATGCGTTTTTAATTGCACATGTGCGGGGTTGCAAGTTTACGTGTAAAACAACTAAAAAATGAGAGTAGTAAATTACACTGATGTGATGTGAAAGTCACAACGAAAAAGGAAAATCTACAACAAAATTTTGAAAATAAAAACACGAATAGAAAGGATACGTTCATTATGTGGTTTTTGCACTTCTAAATTGATGCAATCATAATAGTTATCTTTTAATAATGATTTTGTCCTGGAATTTTAAAAATAACGGATTAATTTTTATGACAATATATCAATATATATGTCATTTATGAAGCTGTCAACACAAAGACCTTTTGTCAATAAAGAAGGTTATTTAAAGATGTATACATTATGTAAATAATATCCCAAATGCCTTATACATTTATATATCCATCACAAAATGATAAAATGGTACTTTCCTTTTTGAATGCAGGAAAATTTGTTAACTAATTTCCTTTTATTACCTCAAAAGCCTAAGTTTGTTCACTAGTCGTTCTTAATTCCTGTTTAATTCTAATAATATAGACAGTCACATCAATTTTATTATTGGTGATAGCTTAGCGCTTAATTGTGATCACACCTAATCACATATATAAATTAGACTCTCGCGTTTCCTTAAAAGAAAAATATAAAGAAATATCCTTAATAATCTTCGTTTATACAGCAAAAGAAGCGAAACACACAATTATGTCCTATTACATAAAGCATATTATAATATTGAAGATTATTTAAGTGACAAAGATGTTTGGACTTGATTCCAGCTGCACATAAAATCTAAAAACATTGTAACGTACAAAAACTGTATTTAAAGGAGTAACCATTGAGTTTCTTGTCGGTTTCTTCTCAGCGGAATCAACTTTCCAAACTGGTAGTAGATTTGTACCAACCGACAGTCTATTGACGATTCAAAAGTGCTTTTTGAGCCTACTTGAATAAAGAATATTTTGATTATAATTTTACAGTGTAAGATGGAAGAGGAGAGGCAATTTTACCTTAGGATTTCTACGATGCTGTCATCGTACCTTAACACAATTGTATTGATTGGTACATGTTTGCTGTTAGGTGGTAACTAGCCGCAGGGGAAGCCTCCCACCATTCTAGACGTAGCCAAATTAGAAAATAAAAAGGTAAGTAAGGTAAGTAGTAGTCTATTAACGTCCCACTGCTGTGTACAGGCCTCCTCACCCCGAGGAGCGAGGGTTGTTAGAACATAGTCCCACCACAAGTGCACTCTCTATTCCTTCACTCTCATAGTCGTATGTGACGGTTATCCGTCACGACCGGAGAGAGGTCAGGCGAAGGACCGACGGCTTAACGAGGTCTCTCCCAACTTTGGACAATACTGAGAAAATTTTAATAGAAAACTCAATATTGATTTTTGATCTGGGACTCGAACCCAGGACCTCATGTCTGTAATCGAACATGATAACCACTAGACCAATAAGGCAGTCTTGATTAGAAAATACAATGTTCTAAATACGCCCAACCAGGGAGCGTAGCCAGAGCTCTGCTAGCAAAACAAGTACTAGAACCACAGCTTCAGAGAGGTTGTCGAATATATGCATTTATAAGGTTATCAACACTACCTACTGAACCCTAAATATCCTGTTTGGCAGGCGTTGTGACGGTTTTGTTTAATTTAATCAAAGGTCGAGGTACCTCTACTTTATCTAAGGCGGCGCCTTTGTATGCGCCCCGATTTCTCTCCGATGTTTCCACGAATTATTTGCTGAAACAATAGCACGCTTCATGTTTGTTACTATCACGAAATGACTACAAACTATTCATTTTAATCTTTACTATACTATTACATAAAGTTGATTATTGTAAAACATTCGTTTTTGAAGCTGCAAAGCTAACCTTGTCGGCATTGACGAAATGTCGCCCGCGGCATCTTTGAGATTAAATTCTCCCTCAATAATCGTTAGGCGTGTGCCTAGATTTGTGATTATGACCATTCAACAAGGTTTAATGAGTTTAAGTCTCGTTAATGCCGTGTTTACTTTGTCAATAGAATTTTTCAAATCATCGTCACAATTAAACGTTTTTGTTATTTGTATAACCTTGTAGTATTTTTGGTTTATGTGACAAAAATAACCTAATGTCAGTTTATGTATGAAGTCGATGGAAAAGTGACGTAGATTATTACTTTTAAACCAATGTTATAAAGATGAAAGATTTGTGTTTTTGTATGTATGTTTGTTACGTTTTCACACAAAAACTACTGGACTGATTTTGAAAATGTTTTCACCATTAGAAAGCTACATTTTCACTGAGCGAAATAGGCTCTATTACTTTCTCAAAAAGAATGGGGATCCCTAATAAAAATGCATTCATGTAACCCAAGGTGTGAAAAAATTGGTTACATTAAGGTAAGATAGAACGAAAAAATGTTCTACAATGTAATAGATCATATTAACATCTACAAAAAAGTCCACGATGTCATATATCTAACCACTATAGTTATGCCACTATAACTAACTTTTTGCATTTTTATAAAAGTGCCGGCAACAATCAAACCATATTATTCATACCTCTGCATCAATCTTCATTCTATCAAATGATATTTTATTAAAGACCGTTTCAATACTTGTAAAATACTATTTAAATTAATAAAATTATGCATTCCATTCAAAAGATGTAACGAATTTAAAATGTCAATCTAAAGAAAATAATATATCTCGAGTGAAGCGTTGTGAATCAAGTTGTGAAGGAAGATCTGAGACAGTAAAGTTTTACAAATAAAACTTCTCTTTAATATTATAGAAGAAAGTGTTGCATTTTGAATTTAATAAACAATATCGGCAAAATTAAAAAATAAAAATTAAAAATCGCCATCGTGATATGTACCCGTTCAAATAGTCAATATGTTAATAAACAAGCTTAAAATGACTGGACCGATTTAAAAAAATCATTCAATATCTGTAGAGTATTTGTTAATTTAATAATGACGGATATTCTACGTAAATGATGTTATGAATTTAAAATGTGTGACATATATTCGTTGTAAAGTAAAATCTGGATTAGATTAAGAATGTAAGTGTGAATCTAAGATTCTGAAAGGAATAATGCTGATATATACAAATAAAAACTTTTATAACATCAATGTCATTTAGGAAGACAATGTTTTTAAGTCTCTAATCACTCAAGTTAATAAGGGATTCTGCACAGATGAAGTTGCTATAACAAGATAGAGAAACATAAAGAGGTAAAATATATTTGTACTCTTGTATTACAGGCAAACTCTATCGATTTAAACTATATGACTACAATTAATAGAAAGGTTGAGTGTCGTTATATTGTTACTATTAAGCCAGAAAGGTTAATATTTAGTTAGTTATATTATAAAGTTAGCTACGTAGAAATAGACGTAGACGTTGTATTAATTGGTGTGATCGAAAACAGTCAAGACAATCAATGTAAACCCTACATTTAATGTTGAAAATAACGTAATTGGTAAATAAAATGAACGTTTTTATTAAACGTAACATATCGTTGACAAATTGTCAATTCATTTCATACAAACATAACACGGAACAATCACGAAGTCCTTAACAATTCAGAGGGCATACCAAATTCAATTGTCATAGCGCAAAGTCACGCAAACTTTAAACAAGAGGATAATGTCGACTCTGCCACACTTGGCCAAACAAAAATGTGAATAACGAGCCAAATAAAGTGCTGGGGCGATGTCGTGACGCCACTATTTGCCAAGTGGCAACTTGGCAAATATTGACGAGCTGCCGTGCACGAATGGCCAACGTAGTTTGATTGATCGAGCGTTGTGACCACCTTGTGTTTCAAGCATGAACTTGCAAGGGAGACATGCAGTCTATTTAATCTATAACCATCTATAACCATTTATGGCCTAAGACATTAATTTCCCCTTAAAGAATACTTGTATTCACTAATATGGAACTTAGGGTGACACATTTGAAAATGTTACGCCTCATAACTAAATGTGATAAATATTACTAAAACCTATACTATTATAATTTAAAAGGTGTTTTATGATATTTAACATCCTATTAGCTCTTTAAATAGTCTTGAAAAGCTTGTTATATAATTGTGCACCATCAACCGTTGTCTAAAAACTGTGTCGGGTGTGACATTAGATGGAATAAATTAACATAGAAATTACATCGATGCAGTGCCCAAAATGTTTATATTCCAACCGATTCCCCGAAATCGTCATAATGTTAGACAATCCTTATATTTCAAACACGGAACAGCGTTATCTTGTGAACTAATGTTTACTTACAAGCGTACACATGTCCAAATCGGATTTACAATGTGCCAAGACGAGGGCCGAGGACAGCTAGCAGATAACTACAAAACAGGTACTTTATAATAAAACTTATTATTTCAGAAATAAATAATTTATGTATAGCATTAAACCAAATATCATTCCGTGTTTCTCTTGTTCCTTTTCTCTAGATTATTACGAACGAAATGATTTTAACCATTTCATACGTGACAAATACGTTAATTAATGTTAAACACAAATGTCAGAAGATATACTGATAAAGTATTGTAAGATCCCAATTTCAGAATGTGACAATAAAATATGTGACATCTTGACAGCAGCCTCAGTGCTAAAAGTTACTTATCTTATGCAATCCAAACTGTTTTTATATATTTTTAAGAATGATATCAACAAAGTAAGCATAAATTATTAAAAACGAGTAATAGCAATCGTGCTAAGTGTCACCACAATTACAATTATTATATAAAAATAAATGACAAATTTATACTTAGAGGCGACTAATTTAGAGTACAAATAAAACATTAAGAAAAAAAGCTTCAATAATGAATTCTATAATCATATTACGACCAGGGCCCGTGGACAAGTCGCTTTCGAAGATTGCTAACGCTCAAAAAATGTATGGAAATGACGTTGAATTTTTCGATTAGTTTCGATAGAAAACATCATTCCCATACATTTTTTGAGCGTTAGTAATCTTCGAAAGTAACTTGTCTAAAGACCTAGCATAGCATGCTTTATGCTCGGCAAGGAGAGGTCACTCCCAACTTCATTAGATGGCCTTGAGGTTTCCAAGCAGGACATTCTGCCAGTGTGTGGTTCGGCAAGGAGGCGATTCCTCGCACCTCATAATCTGGTTCAGTTACTTACTTTTTGTCGTTGAGAAATGCGATTACGCACGCTGAGTGAAAAAATAATCCTCTGGGCAGCGTGGAACTTATTGGGCAACCAGAATATTCACCAAAACTCAGCGGAATCCTCTTCAACTAATGGCAAGAAGCGCGCCTGCGCATTTGACTTAAATAATTCCCGAGATGCTTTCAAGAGAAAGTTCAAATAAGCCGGAGTAGGTGGACGATTGTACGCCTACTGGTCCTAAACCTCCTTTAGTGGAGAGCGGCATCTACAATTGCCTCTTTTGTCCGAGATTTTGCCTCCTTCTGACCGACTCACAAAAGGAGGCGAAAGCTACTATGGTCGGCAGTGTGAGTCTCCGACTAGCGACGATAAAAGACGTGGAGTCCCCAAGTTGGGCTCTCTTTCGCAGTGTGGTGCGCCGAATCAATTGGAGCTCCACACTCAAAGCAAGCCGGCGAATCTTACCAACAATTTGATGCAGGTATTTGCCGAAGCAGCCACACCTGGTAAACCCCTGCACCAATATACCACTAGGCCATCACAGCTCATTACAATATACAGAATTTCTTTAAAAAGACATCCAATATATTTTTGTGAACCGTCCTCTTATCAGCGATATCGAAATTTGTGTCCGATACATGAATTACAACCATCATAACACGAACGTTTAAAGTATCGACAGCTTTGTCGCTGCCGCCAGCAAATCAAAGTCATAAAACAAACGCAATTTTGCCGAGCGATACGCGCCTCGCTACGATAAGATATGTCAGCCCAAATCTGAAGCCGTGGGATTTGTGGCCCAATGTTATTGGAATTTCTGAGGGTATATATGAGGTTTTATATTAAATCGAAAGCCTTTCGACACTGTTTAGATATACCGCTATTACACTCTGTGTTATTGATGTATTTGTTGTGTAATTTTTGTAGATTGATAGATAAATTTTAGCTTTTTTCTTCAAACGTTAGATATAACTTACAAATAACAACTGCTTCATTGGTCTAGTGGTTACAATGTTCGATTACAGACATGAGGTAATGGGTTCAAGTCCCGAAGCCACTTCAAATATTGAGTTTTCTATTCAATAGCCATCGGTCCTACGCCTGATCGTTCTCCGCGAGTGTCGGATTCCCGTCACATTGGACTATCAGAGTGAAGAAACACTTGAGTACTATACGTGTTGGGTCTATGCTCTAAAAACCCTCTCTCATATATAAGAGTGTGTGTTCAGCAGTTGGAAGTTAATGGGCTGCTACTAACTCATTTACTTACTTTATATCTAACAAATTAAACTATAAATGATATCTTCTTTATAGGTCAGCGTTTATCTGTAATCTCAGCAGATGCTAAGTGATGACATAGTTAAATGTAGCAACTCATTAACCTAGTAAAAAGTAATTTACTTGAAATGCAAACTTTAGACCTGACTGCGGCATAGAAGTTATGTGAAAGACGTAAGGCAAAGCAACCAAGGCCAATACTATGCTGCCCACGGCTTGCATCATCTGTTACAGTTGCATTATGGTTTCATAAAACCACACAGCAGTTATTTTGTAACAAAACATATATCCTTTTATAAAAATTTACCGGTTCGAAATGTTGATTCCACTGAGAAGATAACAGCAATAAACTCAGTACTTACTTTTTTTGGATAATAATTTTTAAGTACTATATTAAGAACATTCTTATACAGAAAGCATATTATAATGTTGAAAAAAATTTAAATATAAATTTGAAATGATCTGATTGAAATTATGCTGGAGTTGATAAATATACAGGAGATGGTAAATATTATGAATGAAGCTTTGAAAGGGAAAGAAATGAAAGTGAATGTAAACAAAACGAAAGTTATGCTTTTTGAAAGAGATGAATCTATGATGACTCGCAGTATTTTGATAGATGGGAAACAAGTGGAAGAGGTGAAAGAATTTGTATACTTGGGATCTAAATTTACAAAAGATGGAACATGTGAAAATGATATTGAAAGGAGAGTGAATGCAGGGAATATGGTAAATGGTGTCCTGCGCGTCTTTATGAATAGCCAGATGGTGTCTCAAAGGGCCAGACTGACTGTGCACGCAGGAGTGTTGGTGCCAACACTTTTGTATGGTACTGAGAGTTGGGTATGGCAGAAGAATCACATAAGTAAAATAAATGCGGTAGAGATGAGAGCGTTGAGAAGTATGAGTGGATTAAAACTCAGTGACAGAGTAAGAAATAGTGTGATAAGAAAACGTTGTGGTATAAAAGAAGATGTAGTGACTAAAATTGAGTAAGGTATGCTTAGATGGTTTGGGCATGTAGAGAGAATGAATGAAAGTTGGAAGGGTAAGACCAAGGCGAACGTTTCTGGACCAAATGCAGGACATTTTAAATAACGGCCAGGTCAAGAGTACTCTAAACAAACGAAGATGACCGACAGGTTTAATGAGAATGAAAGAAGCGAAGGTGATATGCAAGGATCTTGGCAAGTGGAAGGACGTCGTCTCTTCCTACCCTTATGGGAATGAGGCGTGATGCTATGTATGGAAACTATGCTTAAAAGAGTATCCTGTCCTCAAATATTCATATTACATATAAAACGGTTATTTCGTAAATCGTCCTATATTTCGTTATATGGTAATGAATGAGGTAAGTTTTATAACATCTTTTAAGCAATCTTTATGGGCAATAAATAATGTTATATCTGTTTTATAGCAGGTAGATTTAGTTTGGTATGTAGCTTAATATTTGCAGTATATTTAAGATTATTAGGCGACCATAGGGGTGGTTTGTGTAGAGTCTATCTATAAAGTATTCAATTAAGTATTCAAATGTATAAATTAGCCCAGAACGTGATATTGCAAGAACGAAATCACATCGTAAAGTAAAAACTCTTACATATAGCAGAGAAGGTTTTTAGAGCATAGACCCATCATACTCTATAACTGTTCTAAAGATATGAAGGTTTTCTCGTGTTGTTTACCTTCTTCTTTCTTTATGAATCCTCTGCCCAAAAAAATACTTTAATAGGCTGCTTATTCACCTTATTAATTAAATAATTAAAAAAAAACTCTAGCCGAAATAGGGGCACCTACTAACCTACTAATGTTGGAGTTTAGTCCAATACTGGTTTACAACGGCGACCTTTAGCAATATAATATAAAGAAATAGAAAAATTTGCTATATATAATTTGATATATAAAGATAAATACATATAATGAGTAAAAATCGTCAGTTACATTGTTACTGTATAATATAAATATAATATAATAATTACTTAAGATTGATAAGGGATGGACAGAGGTGTTTCAAATTTCTCACTTTTATAGTTTATATAGAGAAGTATTGCAGAATATTAATATTCCTTTAAAGTTATACATAAAAATATATTAAATCAACAAAAACAACATCACACACACTACCATATATTTGACATACGCACGCAAGTATGTCTTTGATATTATTTATCATAACAGTCTTATAAGCTCATTTATTAGCACATAGCCATTAATAATTTAGTTATTCTTTATAATTTGTTTAAAAATGTTGGCAAATTAACTATGTAGTCTTGGAGAAGCCTGTGATTATAGAACTATAGTCTTCGACAGTAGAACCTTAATAATATTGAAATTAATAATGGTCGCATCGGTTAGAGTAAAGAAGTTTGATCAAGAGGCGACGACAAATACATATAAATCTTCTCTTGAACCATTCTTTGGAAATTCTCAACACAATGCTCGATGATCTCAGCTGAGTTTCTCAACAGGTTCTCAACAATATCCATGTACCGCTGCACCCAGTCATCGTTGACGACTCAGCACTCGAAATTGTTCACGATTACCTATACCTGGGACTTAGCTGGACTAGCTAGATCCAATTTGGAGAAGGAGGCCAACCGCCGACTTCAACTCGGTTGGACAGCGTTCGGGAAACTACGGCAGATATTTTCGCCCGATATCCCTCAGTGCTTGTAGATTAAAGTCTTCAAACAGTGGCCCCTGACTTTAGGCCTCATGCGGAAGCTCAGAGTCACTCAGCGTGCAATGGAGAGGGCTATGCTTGGGGTTTCTCTACGTGATCGAATCAGAAATGAGGAGATCCGTAGCAGAACCAGTGTCACGATAAAGTCCTACGAATCGCTAAACTGAAGTGGCTCTGGCCGGGGCACGTAACCCGAAGAACCAATGTACGTTGAGGCCTGAAGGTGCTGGAATAGTGACCACGCACCAGACGGCGCAGTGTAGGTGGACCAATGATATAAAGAGGGTCGCCTGTAGACATTGGAAACACTGGACGTCCATTCTGCATTAAAATCCCTTGCATATGTTGAAAGATTTAAGCAAACTATACTATGTAACGTTATATAAATTGGCTTTCAATTTGATTATATCATAACAAAAGAACCAGTAATGTTCACATATCTGTAATATCTACTAAAGTGGAACATACCTCTAACAGTGTAAGAATCTGTTTGATGAAGAGGGGAAGGCTCCGGCCTGGTTGCTGGAGCCCACAGAGACTGACATAGACCGCTACGTAGCGCTTCGCTTGCCGATACACCTGAGAACAAGTTATTATTACATAACTTCATAATATATTTTATTTTTCTTAATTACTACTTAAAACGTAAGATTACATTTGCGTACAATTAAATGTGGACTGCAAGCCGCTAACAACCGGGACGAAACCTACTGCTTGCCTGCAGCTGTACCACTAGTCTTTAAATGTCTATATCTTCTAAGATATCCATTTTAACGAAATGCTTCAAGAGCAGTTTTGATCTACATGAAATATACCACGTATGTAATATATTTACTTGGATTAGGAATAATGCTGTATTGTAGAAAATAGTGTGGAAAATAACACACATTTTTTAATATGTAGAAGATAAAAATTGTTACAGTGAGTTATCCTTTACATATAAATAAATATAACTGTGGATTTTTTATTCGATCTTTTTAAGATATACAATTCCGTAGCACATTTATTTGATCTATCTCTTAAGGTTAAGCCAGCGTTTGCAATTTAAGCGCATAAAAGTGTGTTTGTTACATCACATTACAAACCTTTGAATTTTCTAGCTTTTATGTTCTATAATATGCATGTATCGTACATATAAACCTTCCTAATGAAACACTTTATCTATTGCTGAAAACTGAATTAAAATCCGATTAATAGTTTAAAGGATGTTAGCGAACAAACAGCGGAAGTGACTTCATTTGTACTATATAAAGAAGAAGGTATATGCGCAAGTGTTTTGAGGATATACAGTTAGTGTTTTGTATTTAGTTTAAAAAAAGTATTAAATGAATTAAACCTTCATTAAAACCACAAAATTTGAATTGAGATAATATTTCCACGAAGATAAACTTGCATGAGTTCTTTCTTAATTGATTAATCACGCAAAAAAACCCTTTAATATTTAGTAAGTGCACTTACTGTACAAAGATTTTCAGACGTCAAAGACCTAATTGCTAGTTCTGCTGTCTTTTGGTCTCAGGAGTCCTTTCTTAAGCAAAGCATAGGCAAGCTTTAAGCACCATTAAAACCCCATCAAAAGACCTATGCACCAATAAAACCCCGTAAAAAGACATATTAAAAACCTGTTTTAGACACAAGATTCTGTGAAGAGAATTAAAGAACTAGACAAAAAAAAACACGCACCTTTAGATCGTCATGTCTTAAATACGAGTAATCCAAGGTAAAAGGGTAAGTGTCATTGCATTCGTTTGTGAATCATTTTAAAGTACATTTAAACTAACAATTTGAGTACATGAAAAAAAATTGTAGATCAAATCTTATCGGTACACGCATTTAGGTAATCACTGCTACGGATATATGATAACGGACATGTAATTACATTTATCGTCTGTAATTGCGTGTAATACCATGTATATTTGATAGGATAATGTCAGGCGAATTCTATTTTGTCACTCCAATAATGCTGTTTGATTAATGATTTCGAAATTCCAGTGAAATTTGAACAATTACGTGCTATTTCCTGTAATTTTTCAATGCTGTGTTTCTATGACATTTAGTGTTTTAAAAAAAGTATTGAAATGTCCGAAATGCAATAGTTTATGGTAATAATTAGTAATATTGGCAGATGAAAACAGAAAACCGTGAAGAAGACTTTCTACTTATATTAATACGAGCTTTCTAAGAAATAAATAAATAAAAATTCAACATATGATTAGCAAAATGATAGCTATTAGCGTGGTGAACTTAGTACTTATGTTGATGTTAGCTTTGTAGGAAATAAATAGATAAAAATTGAACCTATGACTAGCAAACACAATGGCTAATAGTGTAACAACTTTGCACTTATGTTAATGTTAGCTTTGTATAAAATAAATAAATAAAAATTCAACATATGGGTAGCAAAAAGATAGCTAATAGCGTGGAAAACTTTGTACTTATGTTACTGTTAGCTTTGTATGAAAAGGATAAATAAAAATTGAACCTATGGCTAGGAAACAGGATGGCTAATAATGTGGAAACTTTGTACTTATGTTAATGTTAGCTTTGTATGAAATAAATATTCAACATATGAGTAGCAAAAAGGTAGCTATTAGCGAAGTGAACTTTGTACTTTTGTTAACGTTAGCTTTGTATAAAATAAATAAATAAAGATTCAACATATGGGTAGCAAAAAGATAGCTAATAGCATGGAAAACTTTGTACTTATGTTAATGTTAGCTTTGTATGAAATAAATATTCAACATCTGAGCCGCAAAAAGATAGCTATTAGCGAAGTGAACTTTGTACATTTGTTAATGTTAGCTTTGTATAAAATAAATAAATAAAAATTCAACATATGGGTAGCAAAAAGATAGCTAATAGCGTGGAAAACTTGTACTTATGTTAATGTTAGCTTTGTATGAAATAAATAAATAAAAATTGAACCTATGGCTAGGAAACAGGATGGCTAATAATAAGGAAACTTTGTACTTATGTTAATGTTAGCTTTGTGTGAAATAAATAAATGAAAATTGAACCTATGGCTAGGAAACAGGATGGCTAATAATGTGGAAACTTTGTAATTATGTTAAAGTTAGTTTTGTATGAAATAAATAGATAAAAATTGAAACTATGGCTAGCAAACACAAAGGCTAATAGTGTAACAACTTTGCACTTTTGTTAATGTTAGCTTTGTATGAAATAAATATTCAACATATGAGTAGCAAAAAGATAGCTATTAGCGAAGTGAACTTTGTACTTTTGTTAATGTTAGCTTTGTATGATATGAATAAATAAAAATTCAACATATGGGTAGGAAATTGAATAGCTTATGGTGTAGAGAACTTTGTAGTCTATGTTAATGTTAGCCTTCTATGAAATAAAAAAAGAAAACTCACCACATGGGTAGGAAAGAGAATAGCTTATAGTGAGGAAAACTTTCTACCTTTGTTTTAGCTTTCTATGAAATAAATAAATAATAATTCTACATATTGCTAGTAAACAGGATAGCTTATATTGTGTCGGACGGATTTCGAAACAGGATGAGGTCCATAACAGAGGACAATCTCTGCATCCTTGTGGAAGAGAGCGATTCGTTGGCGCCACGTCGACGACACTAGCTAATCAAAACTGATGGATCTGTGTTGCTCTATGAGTGGTCAAGGGCCTTATTTAAATTTACTTTATAAACTACTACACATCAGCGACTTTCTCGGTTTATTACTTTAACTTCCCGAGGTCATATAAGTTATAGTTCAGACTAGTTATACCCAGCGGTGTGTAACCTGTGTTGGAATAACGGAAAATCCGTTATTAGTGCCTAAATGTATAACGAAGTCGCTCAGTAAGTTTCGCCTATATCTGGATATCGTGGAATATGGGGAGACACGTTCTTAGAGACAATTTTTTTAAGAGGTAGAGAGTGTGGGATTCACTAGCAAGGCCAGAATACCCACTTAAACCCAGCGACACTCTCACCCTGAATTGGGAGTGTCAGAGACTCCCTTGCGCATTCACCCAGACACTCCCGGGTAACCGACTGATGATATTCAAGAAGGAGACAAGAGCCGTTCGTAAAGACGGCTCCTGCCCCTCAGCCCCATCCTCCGAAAGGAAGCAGCAGCTGCTGCAACTTCCCGTACTCGCTCCTTTGCCTCCTTCAAAGAAATGACGGCTTCACAGAAAGAGGCAACTGTATTCCATCGTATCTCACGCATGGCGCCTACTATACTTGGCAGTGAGAGATCCGCTATATTTACAAGGACGTAAACATGGAGTTCGTTTATAATTACATTAAAGTATAGCCAAAGCTCATCACCAGGGACTTCGCCATCACGTGAATCTGGAAGCTGCTAAACTTCTAAATATCGCAAGAATATAGAGAAGACTTAAAAGAACAAAACCTTTTGAGTTCGTGAAAGTGCAGTGACACAATATAGTGTAGTGTTTTTAAGCAAAATCTCAAGTACAGTGAGTCAATAGACATTATAGTAAACTAAGCATAGTCGTTGGACTCTAGACTTGGATAATACAATTACATATTAGGTGGATCGTAATCTTCTTTTATGACTGCCTCATTGGTCTAGTGGTTAGCATGTTCGACTACAGACATGAGGTCCTGGGTTCGAGTCCCGGGTCGGGCGAATTCAATAACGGATATTGAGTTTTCTATTAAGATTTTCTTAATATTTGCCCGAAGTTGGGAAGTTGGCGGTGTGATCCACCCCCGTGCCTCGGAGAGCACGTTAAGCCGTCGGTCCTGCGCCTGATCTCTCTCCGGTCGTGTCGGATTCCCGTCACATCGGACTATGAGAGTGAAGGAATAGAGAGTACACTTGTGTACTATGCCTGCCAATCCGCAGTG